>ML783301.1:347276-362028 GCA_009831015.1 Picea engelmannii
AGGTAAAAAGGTTAATTAATTAATTAAAGTGATTTAATTAATTAATTAAATATTAATAAAATGAAAGTCACTTTGGAGGGACAAGGTGAGACAAAAAGTATAAAGGAAAGGCAAGGGCCTCTTCTCATGCATTCATGTATGATATTATTTTGATTTCTGGCTTCTAGCTAGTGAGCCCAATATTGGGGGTTTTGAGGGTTTTGACATAACAAACCATAGAGAACGATTCAGTGGTGAAAGATTCCACCTATCTTGTCCCAAGCTTGGTC
Organism: Picea engelmannii; assembly: GCA_009831015.1. NCBI lineage: Eukaryota > Viridiplantae > Streptophyta > Pinopsida > Pinales > Pinaceae > Picea > Picea engelmannii. Next base: position 347,546 of record ML783301.1, read on the forward strand.
TCGGAGATGCAATAATCTCCCACACCATTCTAGTTCCATATCTACTCAGTTGCAGGAGGATTCTACATTAGTTTCATGTGCAGATAGAGAGAGGGCGCACCAATTGAGGGATTGCAGCAAGAGGGGCGCACCATCTTTGGAGAGAGATTTGTTGTAGGATATTGGCAGGGCCGTTGAGGATTCTATCACTTGGGTTTTCATTGCAAGGCCTTGGAAATTAGATTTAGTGCTTTCTGAGACAGTTTTATGGCTCAGATTATTTCTTGAGCAGTGGGGCGAATTGAAGAGAAGGAGGGCGTTTTTGAGATCCAAATCTAGTCCATTTGGAGGGGTTACACTTCAGATATGACCCTGAGACTTTACCTAGTGACTTGCAGTGTCCCGATCTATATTTATGGAGATTTTCAGAGCATTTGGAGGCCTCCTTCAGCAGGGCTGAATTATCTAGGGTTTCAGTCATCCAGTGGGGTGCACCATTCAGTGGGGGATTTCAGATCTACAGAGATTGGGAGGGATCTTGGAGATTCGGTCACCTGGGTTGTTCTTACCATCACCCAATCTATCAGTTGGCATATTTATGAGGGTGATTGGAGACTTTTGGTAGCAGGGCCGAATTATCTAGGGTTTCAGTCATCTAGTGGGGTGCACTATTTAGTGGGGGATTTCAGATCTATAGAGATTGAGAGGGATCTTGGAGATTCGGTCACCTGGGTTGTTATTACCATCACCCGATATATCAATTGGCATATTTATTAGGGTGATTGGACACTTTTGGTAGCAGGGCTGAGTTATTGAGGGTTTTAGCCTTCTATTAGAGCGTGACATTCTTCAGCTGGAGAGTTTGGCATTCAGATCTGCTTGTATTGATCTTCATTTCTCATTCAGCCTTTGGAGGCATCTTTTGTAATAGTGGGAGCATTTTGTAGAAACTCTTATCTATTGTCTATCTTCTTGGCCATCTGTTGAGCATTCCAGATCGACATCTTCATTGTAGCAGGTTTCTCTCTTTTATGAATAAAGAAGAATTGAGATGTTTTGGATTGTCTATCTTATTGCATATGGTTGAGGTATGTTCCATGGTTATCTCTTTATTTTATTTGCTGCATACACACATATAAACACATCTAAAAGGTAGATCAACAAAGTGTTTGACGGAATACCTCACTCAGATTTTTTTTTAAAAAGACACCAAAATAGTGATGATCCTTGCATAATGGCTTGGGATCATTACAGTTGTATCAGAGCTTAGATTCCTACCAGCCAATGGGGGTTAGAAGAGTTACAATAACATGGATATTGTTAACAGGATTGAGGAGTGTGAAAGGGAATATGAAACCATCAATAATTTCAAAGGGCTCATAACATTCCAATGGTTCCTATCCTATAAAAATCCTAGTTGGAACAAAAAGAAGATTGCATGTTGGCTCAAGGAGAGGGAAGAAATCAGAGAAACCATTTGGGGTAACCCCACAACCATTAGAAACCCCACACCTAGTAGGAGCACACAACGTTGCTACAGTTGCAAGGTGCCTTGGGAACCTGATCATAGGTGTAGGGGTAAAGGTAAGAAGCATATTATTGAGGTGCACTATGACAACGAGGATGAGGCATGTGGGGATGGATCGATTGATGCTTATCTAGAGCATTCAAATGATGACAGTGACTCTTGCACAGAGGCTAGTGATAGTGACTCTACCTCAGAGGATAGTGATGATGACTCTTGCACAGAGGCTAGTGATGCTTGCACGCTTGAGGAGGATGATGATCCTTGTGTAGTGGATAGGCAGCTGGATGGACAGAACGATAGCATCGGTGTCTCAGTAGACATGTCACATACCATTGATGACCTTATGCCTCAGTAGAGTGGTGACACTAGTGAGGAGTCACACGTGTTAGCACCTATAGATGATGAGTTTCCTATGGGGGTCGTGACACATCTGTCACCTGTTCAGACACCCATGATAGCCACGTCACATGAGGAGATCAATGGAACACTAGGTATGATGGATGACCCTAGTGTGAGGGATGCACACCATGGACAAGTAGATCCACAGGTCCAAGAGGACGTACAGGACGTACAGGCATGGGACCTTACACATACAGTTCAGCCTGAGGGGATTGAGTCACAACTATTGGAGACTCCATTAGTTGAGCAGATTGCAGAGACTGACAGGTTGATGGAGCACTTATTTCCAAGATCAGCCTGCAGTGATGAGGATGCAGTCTTTAGCCATCAAGATGATCATAGAATGTGTCTGGATACATCCATATGGGATCCAGGCGCAGATGATAGTAGCAGGTTGAGTGCACAGGAGGATACAACTGCTCATACAGGATATAGTGTGATTCAGGGGGAGATGGCATCTAGTGATGGGGTGCAGTGGCATACAGGAGTACCCAGCAACACAGTAGACAGTGGAAAGTTTAGCATGTCATCTTATGCAAAGAGTGTTTTTGGGGGCTCCAGAGTTGGCACTAACAGGACGGACACTAGTAGTGAGGGGTCTGAGATGCCACCATAGTATGACCATGATCATGAGTCACACCACTTAGCAGCACAGTTGAGAGTTAGTGAGGCTATGATCAGGGAAGCCACTAGACGTCTTGATGATATGCATGCAGTGATGGCAGATTACTTTCAGAGAGCATCAGTGGCGCAGGGGAGCTCAGATGGAGGATTTTCCATGGATGATTTTCACACTCTTTGGGAGAGAGTATCTGTGATGAGGACTGACTACCAACAATTGCTAACAGACATGGATTATCTACTGAGGGTTAGTGAGATGTATCATGAGGCTCTGAGGGAGCAGGAGTTGGAAATGGACCGACTCACTCAGGAGTTGGAGAGCACTCGAGGATTCTTGAGAGGCACACAGACTGCCCTTCTAGAATCAAAGTCTAGATCATATGAGTCTCTTGAGAAGATCCATCAAAGATCCACTTCATCTATATTAGTGGACACTTATATGTATCAGCCAGTCACGTTGATAGAGGATTTTGATGATCTAGCAGAGGAGCACCAGTTGTTGGGAGACACTTCCATTTGTGTCTTGGGAATGGTTGATCTCCATATAGAGATTGATCCAGCAGCACACCCAGGATCGATGATACAACATGAGTCTGCAAGAGATGACATGAGTATGCCAGAGCATACGATGATGAGGGATAGTTCACAGAGTCATGCCGAGATGTATGGTGGCATTCAGAGGGGTATAGTGCCTTGCAGAGAGGAGACACACCTAGGGGAGCATGTAGATGTCAATCCTTTCCAGCAACACCTAGTTATGAGAGATCACCTTCACCATTTCAACAGTTGCATGGGAGAGGAGAGATGGAGGTTGGTTTACCAGTAGTTGGAGGAGTTGCTTCCGATTGTACCTGATGATTCAGGGTTAGTGATGACTACAAGCGAGTAGTTATCATGGATACTGATGGACGAGCTTCTGGTCAAATCCTTGGGATTGACTAAAGCATGTGACGCCTTCCAGTCCTACAGTCAACTGCTGATGTTTCTATTAGCTTGTCCTAGCACTTTTATCATAGAAAGCAGCATGAGGAGGGATAGGATGTGGTTGAGGGCATGGAGAGTGAGTAGGCTGAGACTACATGACAGGGGTACTTTTATGGCATACAACAGGTTAGAGGTGGACTGTGTTAGGCAGACAGTTGAGACTTGGTATGTGACAGTGAGCCTCATAGACCAGGTGATGAAAGATGAGCGCAGAGGGCTTTAGACAGTGATCAGTCCAGCACAGGAGCAGGCGGCGGAGACTGAAAGTGATAAACTTCCAACTTTACCATGCGATCCGGGTGTCCATTTGGCTAGCAGGATGTCTGACTACATGGTGACCTAGGGTGCACCACAGTGTCACACACTCCACCTTGGTTTGGTTTGGAGTGGGTTTGTAGGTACTTGTCCTATGGAGCGAGAACTTTTCTTCCACTTGGCCATCATGATAGGGCATGGAGAGGTTTGGATAGGTACTTCTTCTATAGAGATGCCTATACAGATACAGTTTTTGGACAGTAGGTCAAATCGTCACAGGTATTTTAGCTGGAGGACCGAGGAGAGGAGGGTTCAGGACGTATGCAGGGGGCAGAAAGTCATGGTCAGAGTAGTGCAGTGTCAGCATGAGGATCTTCGACAGAGGTTAGCATGGGACCCAGGGATTGCAGGATTGAGCAGTTCATTGACCGACAGAGGAGAGTGGACCATGGTAGGGGAAAGTTACTCTAACTTTCCATTGATCTTCAGTGTTGAGAGTAGCGCATCGGTTGTGGGTGCCTCACAGAGGTCTTGCATCACCTCAGTCAGGCATCAACACATGCAGTTGATGGAGGCTGTGTGGATCTTGGTAGATATTTGGAGGATGGACTCATTCCGAGATGAGGCCATGGGTCAGGTGTAGGAGGTTTAGAGGATTGATATCTTCTAGGACTGTTCTTCACAGAGTATTGCAGTTCACTTCTTGATATGGGATCCAGGGGGTGGAGTGTGCTATTGTTCATCGTTGGATGGGTTATACTATGTATCCCACAGGTGGACATGGGATCCTGGTATTTTATTTGGAGGGATTTGGGTATTGCTTGAGGACAAGCAATTTTCTAGCAGGGAGGACTGTAATGTCCCCACTTTGGGACATCATCACAGGGCAGAGATTTATGATGACCAGAGTAGCTAGATGGATGCTATAGCGAGTACAAGGGTATTTGAGAGGCATTTTGGGGTCCAAATTGCATTTATGATCATATTCCATCATTATGAGCCATTCCGCACAGGTTGGCTTTGGTTTCGTTGCATTCCGACGATTTCCAGGATTTTGACTATTTTGAGCTATAAGTCAATGGAATTCACTGAAGAGGTCATTTTGGGCACATTACTTGGAGGAACCTCTTAGTGTAATAGCTCATTGGAATTGCGAGGAACAACACTACAGGATGGGATGGCTATAAGTGACTTTCAATGGCTAGGGAAGCCACAAGGAGAGATAAGGAGATTTTCAAAGGTAAAAAGGTTAATTAATTAATTAAAGTGATTTAATTAATTAATTAAATATTAATAAAATGAAAGTCACTTTGGAGGGACAAGGTGAGCCAAAAATTATAAAGGAAAGACAAGGGCCTCTTCTCATGCATTCATGTATGATCTTATTTTGATTTCTGGATTCTAGCTAGTGAGCCCAATATTGGGGGTTTTGAGGGTTTTGACATAACAAACCCTAGAGAACGATTCGATGGTGAAATATTCCACTTATATTGTCCCAAGCTTGGTCTCAGAGATGCAATACTCTCCCACACCATTCTAGTTCCATATCTACTCAGTTGCAGCAAGATTCTACATTAGTTTCATGTGCAGATAGAGAGAGGGTGCACCAATTGAGGGATTCCAGCAAGAGGGGCGCACCATCTTTGGAGAGAGATTTGTTTTAGGAGATTGGCAGGGCCGTTGAGGATTCTATCACTTGGGTTTTCATTGTAGGGCCTTGGAAATCATATCTAGTGCTTTCTGAGACAGTTTTATGGCTTAGATTATTTCTTGAGAAGTGGGGCAAATTGAAGAGAAGGAGGGCATTTTTGAGATCCAGATCTAGTCCATTTGGAGGGGTCACACTTCAGATCTGACCCTGAGACTTTACCTAGTTACTTGCAGTGTCCCGATCTATACTTCTGGATATTTTTAGAGCATTTGAAGGCCTCCTTCAGCAGGGCTGAATTATCTAAGGTTTCAGTCATCCAGTGGGGTGCACCATTCAGTGGGGGATTTCAGATCTACAGAGATTGGGAGGGATCTTGGAGATTCGATCACCCGGGTTGTTCTTACTATCACCCAATCTATTAGTTGGCATATTTATGAGGGTGATTGGACACTTTTGGTAGCAGGGCCGAATTATCTAGGGTATCAGTCATCTAGTGGGGTGCACTATTCAGTGGGGGATTTCAGATCTATAGAGATTGAGAGGGATCTTGGATATTCGGTCACCTGGGTTGTTATTACCATCACCCGATCTATCATTTGGAATATTTATTAGGGTGATTGGACACTTTTGGTAGCAGGGCCGAGTTATTGAGGGTTTTAGCCTTCTATTGGAGCGTGGCATTCTTCAGCTGGAGAGTTTGGCATTCAGATCTGCTTGTATTGATCTTCATTTCTCATTCAGCCTTTGGAGGAATCTTTTGTAATAGTGGGAGCATTTTGTAGCAGCTCTTATCTATTGTCTAGCTTCTTGGCCATCTGTTGGGCATTCCAGATCGACATCTTCATTGTAGCAGGTTTCTCTCTTTTATGAATAAAGAATAATTCAGATGTTTGGCTTCTCTATCTTATTGCATATGGTTGAGGTATGTTCCATGGTTATCTCTTTCTGTTATTTACTACATACACACATATAAACACATCTAAAAGGTAGATCAACAAAGTGTTTGACGAAATACCTCACTCAGAAAAAGTTTTAAAAAGACACCAAAATAGTGATGATCCTTGCATAATGGCTTGGGATCATTACATTTTGAATGCATATTGATAAGAAACTCCCAATGAGGAGGTGTCTAAGAAATCCATATTTGATTGAATGTGCCTACACAGACCATTATGGTGCTTCAAAAATAGCTGTCAATCAGAGTCTTTGATACCTATATTTGAGCACAAGGTATGAAATATGTTAATTTAATTTAGCATCCTCTGGTCTCTTTTTTGACATAGGGTCATCCATCTCATGTACTGGTCATCATAGTTTCTTATAGGGAGATAATCCTCCTCGAGGGCATCTACAAAGGTTTCCCAAGAAGGTGCTCTTCTCAATGGCATATATTCATTCATGATGTACCTCTCCTAGTAGCCTTCCCACCAAGCTTTGACACAGGGAAGAGATTTAAGGAGTGTGTAGGTGATATTTTTTCTCCCATAATGTTTTTGGATAGAGTAATAACCTTCTGGCAGATTCAACCATTTTTATAGAGAGTTTGCATCTATTCGGCCTTCAAATAATGGGATATGAAAATTGAATTTTACCTTGAAGGGTGTCACACCTCCAAAATGATTTCTTGTTGAATATTCCTCAACCTCCATTTGTATTTTTCGAAGGATATAAGTGAAATTTTCCATCATCTCGTTCCTTTTTCACATGATGTATTCCTCGAGCAATGTATTGAAATGATATCTTGGTGTGTTGTCTCTCTTTTTTCCACCATGGTAGGTTTCTTGGGTTGATGGGAGTGGTTTTCCTCAAGAAAAACTAGCTCGATACCCAAATATATATACCTTGACCTCATAGGGGACATTCTCTGAGAAATGACATGGAGTAGACTACTTTGATACCATTGATCCAAATTATGATGAGAATGAAATGATATGAAAACAAAAATATAGAAGAGAACACGTAAATGTAGTGAAACCCAAATGTAAATGTAAATGTGTTGAACCTACACATAATAGATCTAGCTAAACAATAATACACACATTTTCAGAGAGAATTGGAGAAGGAAGAAGAAGGAGAGAAAGAATGGACGAATTCTCATTAACCATATTCCACACTCAAAGAGTGAATAATTTACAATAGATATAGGATACATGAGTAAATAATGATCCATAGTGGTGCTCTATATTGATCTGGACATACACCAGCAGTTACAAAAGTAAACTACCATATAGTCTAGTCTCTCAGGCAGTTACGGGAGTGAACTGCCACCTAACTGAGTTAACTAGTCAACTAGTCTTCAATTAACTAACTGAACAAAGAGTAGTGAGTTGGTGATGATCCCTATGTTGCATGGTGACAAAACCAATGTAAGATCTAAACTCAACTCAACTAGTCAAACTGAAGTGTCAATTGAAAGAGAATATTCTCCAGGTGGAATATTCTCCCCTAAAATATAGGAGACTGGATAATGACTAATTATGACTAATAAACAAGGAATAACCTTAGGAAAAATAAATCCTAGGTGTGTGTCAAGTAACTCCAACACTATTAATGAATAAAATAGAAAAACAATATAGAATACAAAATATCTAGAATGGTGGTAGATTACATTTGAAGAGAAAGAGATGAAAACTACACTCATTCACAAATAAGCATTACATCACACTCTATTACATGGTCAAATGACCTCCTCCACCTAGATTATATATGAGACAATGAGAGGAGAATAATTCCCATGATGTGTGTGGCATAAATTGGTCTAAGTTTGCAAAATGTCAAACAAATGTAAAACACAAGGACTTACTAAGAGATCACCCATCCTAGTACTACTCTATCCCAATCATGCTTAATTGCAGAGTTATAATGGGATCCAATGCATTTACACTATAAGTATTACATTACATTATAAATGAAGATGGAATTACATTACATTCCCAATCAAAAGGGTGAATATCATGGTTTATCAAAACCATAGGATAACAAAATTTATTCAATGGAGAAGGTGGATGGCCACTGAAATCCACCTGGATTAGGGTTAAAGGAACCATTATCTTTAGACAATTAGACATAAATAAAACTAGTGTACAAGATACCATTGAACATTGGAGACATAAATTGTATCCCAATCCCATTTTGACTCAAGCATGACAACTTTTCCTATGATTTCTTCTCTGGCAGATATGGAAAGACAAAAATAGAATAATTTTATAGAAATAATATATGGGAGTACACCAATTATGGCATAGAATCAAGCATAACATTCATGAGACCCTTTTAATTATTCCTTGGATTGACAAGGACTAGCGATGAAATGAAAAAGAAACCATTATAATGAAATATCTTGAGATCAACGCTAAAAACACCTATATACATCAAGTAAATCAGAAACCCAGTCACAAAAAACCATAGAAATGGGAACTATCGCCACAAGGTTTTATTAAATCAAACTTCGATATAGACTCCAAAGGAAACCTGGATCCACAGGGAATTTGAGGAGTTTTCTAAAATGATAGAGATGAATCATTACAAATTCATGTTGATTGTCTGGATATTGACAACAATAATGCAACTAAATTATATTCCCTAGAAATTTCTCTTGAGATAGCTTCTTATGAAAGATTCAAAAAACTAGTGGCAGAAGGAGACTCTAATATCATCATCCAGATGTTAAATAAAATTAATAGAGGTCATCATTAAGATAAATTTCAAAAATATGGAGGAATAAAGGAGGTATAGAACGCATCAAGGACTCTCTTCCTTTATTTTTCATCGTCATCCCCTCCCATGTTAAGTGACCAACCAACAAGGTTAAATATAGGTTATAAAATTAAGGAATTGATTGTATTTAGGAGACGACGGACAGTCATTGGGATCCTTCCATTGACAACCCCTTGATTGTATGATGTGAAATCCTTAATAAGGCTAATTACAGTTCCAATATTTAATCCTTATAAAAGAAGGCCCGTGGCCTGGAATTTACAGAAGCACAACCTACCCATGGATAGACCTCCATTGTAGAAATCATCAGTCCTTTTGAATGTTTCTTATTATGATCAACTCCTCAATATTTTTTTCTCTATAGCAAAGGAATAATATTCATACTAGTCTTCATCACTATAACAATAGTTATCTGGTAGATTTAATTTTGTATGACTCTATTCTAAACAACTTACCACAATATAGATGAAAAAAAGGTATCATTTTTTTGTTGTTGGTGTGGTTTCCCTAATGGAAGACCAACATAATTGATATTTGTATAGCTTTTTCTTCTGAGTGTAAAACAAATAGGATTATTGGTTGAAAACCAAGAGTTTAGTTTGATGCTTAAGAATTGTAACAACAATTATAATAATAATCATGTGGATGTTATAAATGTCATTATTGGATAATCTAAATTTAAACTTAGTGTTGTTAATAATCGTCATCATCAAAACATATAATTTCTATAAAAATATTATTCATTCTAAAATTATTAAATAACAATAATTATCCTTTTATTCATTCTAAAGCTATTAAATAACAATCATTATTCATTAGTGGAGAGCATAAAATGAACACATATATATTATTTTATGATTACTTTTATAGAGAAAGTTACTTCACCAAATTGAATTAAGAAATTTTATTTTAATTTAATTTAACTTTGTAAAATAAAAATCTTTTTTCTTATTAAGATTAAACAAATAATTTGTCATTTTTTTTTTTTTTTTTGGCAATCATAGGAATCAAAGTTAACTAGATTCAATGCAACCACATAGTCAACTTAAGACAATCATTGTGAATCAAACTTATATTTTACTCTTAATTCAAAAAATGAACTATTATATGTTCAAATATAATAGAATATTACCAAGCATTGCAATATACCATCACATACCTTTACTATGTATCAATTGAAGGAATTGTATACAACCTTTGGGGAACAATGCAATCAACCATAACACATGAGGAATGTCACAATGTGACTTAATCATTGAGGAATGTCATGATGCAACATAATCATTGAGGATTGTAGCAATTTGGCATAATTCAACCAAGATGAATGTCCCAATGAGACATAACCATTGAGGAATGTCATGATGCAACATAACCATTGAGGATTGTATCAATTTGACATAATTCAACCAAGATGAATGTCCCAATGAGACATAACCATGAAGGAACATCACAATCCATCATATCCCTTGTTTATCATTGCTATGTAGCATAACCCTTCATGAATGTTTCAATGCAACGTAACCATTGAGGAGTGTATCAATTTGACATAAGTAAGTCAATATGAAATTATCAATGTGACAGAACCATTGAGGAATGTCACAATCAACATAACCTTTGGGGAATTTCACAAGGCAATTGAACCATTTATAAACATACAAGGTCAACACAAGTCAACCATTATTAACATTGTAATAGATATAACCATATTATAAACCTCTATTCGTCATAAGGTGACACAATATGGAAGTCAACCTTTAGTGTTATAATGAGACATAACCAATCATGAATTCTACAATCTAATCATAGTCATTGAGTAATTTATCAATTCAACATAAGTAAGCTAAGATGAATGCCGCAATGTGAGTTAACTATCAAGGAACATTGCAATCCAATATAAACCTTTAAAAATTCTATAATGCAACATAACTCTTTATGATAATTGGAATGAAACATAACTATCAAGGGACATAGTAGAAATAAGTCAACCAAGATAAACAACACAATAGAATATAACCTTATTATAAACCTTGTAGTATCACTATTTGGCATAATACCTCTTAATGTCATAATGTAATGTCATATTGTAGTCATCCATAATGTTTCAATGTGACATTTTATTGAATTCAACCTCTTAATGTTGCCATGCAACATTATTTTAAATTCCACCTCTTAATTTTATAATCTAACATAAAACTAAAGTCAACGTCTTAATGTCACAATGTGATATAATATTTAAGTTAACCATAACATAAAATTTGACATAATATTGAAGTCAACCTCTTCATGTCACAATGTGACTGAATATCCATTGTCAACCATAGTCAAGCATGGTCAATATGCCCACGATTTTCAATCACAGTCAACCACAGTGAAAAAAATCAATCATAATAACAAATAATTAACCATGGTTAACCATATTCAACCATGGTAAAAATAATCAACCATGGTTAGCTATAGTCAACCAAACTCAACACAACAAAGCCCTTAATGAATGTCACAATGTAACATAACCATTTAGGAACCTATCAATTCAACATAATGTTTGGCAAGATGAATGCCAAAATGTGATATAATAGTCTATGAATGACTGGAAATCATAACCCTTGATGCATGCTACAATGTGACATAACCATTGAGTAATGTATCAAGTCAACATAAGTCATTGTGGCATGAAAATAATAATAGATATAACCATATTATCGACATCTTGGTGTCACAATGTGCCATACTATTCCAAGTGATATTAATATATATTTTATATAAATTAAAATATTATTAATAAATATTGTACAATCAAGTATAGTTAATCGAGTAGTTTAACCAATCATAGGGAATGGAACATAGTCATTAAGGAGCATATATAGTTGACATAACTCAACCAAGGGGAACATCAAAATATACATAACCATATTATAAACCTACTAGTGTCACAAAATTGACATAATATTGAAGTCAACCTCTTAATATCACAATGTAATATAATATTGTAGGCATCGATAATGTTGTAATGTGATAATTTATTTAAGTCAACATATTAATGCTTTAGTTTAACATTACTTTTAACTCAACATATTAATGTTATCGTCTAACATAAAATTGAAGTCAACCTCGTAATGTCACAATGTGACATAATATTGAAGTTAATCATAACACCACATTTGAAATAATATTCAAGTCAATCTCTTCATGTCATAATGTGATTGAATATTAAAGTTAACCTCTTCAACCACAGTGAACCATAGACGAGCACAATCAAACATAATCAAACATAATTATGTTTGGTCAACAATATTAAACCATGGACAACCTTAGCCAACAAAAGTCAATGTGACATATTACTTGATGAATATCTCAATGCAATATAACCATTGAGGAACCTAGTAATTCAACATAAAGTTAGCGAAGATAATGTCACAATGCGACATAACCATTAAGGAACATTGCAATTAAGCATAACATTTGAAGAACATCACAATGCAACATAATAGTTTTTGAACAGTGTAATCATGACTCTTAATGAATGCCACAATGCAAGATAAGAATTGAATAACATAGAATTTTGACATAAGTGAACCAATATGAACATCACCATAGATATAACTATATTATCAATATATTTGTGTCAAAATGTGCTATAATATTCCAAATGGGATGGATATATGTTTTATATAAATGTATAAAAATGAAAATATTTCTAATATTTCTAATAAATAGTTGTAATGTGTACTTCTATTATGTATGAATTGACGTAATTCTATATAACCATTGAAGAACATTATGATCCAACATAACACTTCAGAAATGTTGCAATGTGGCATAACCCATAATGAGTTTCATAATGTGACATAACCATTGAGGAATAAAAAAATTGTATATAAGTCAACCAAGATGAATGTTGCAATGAGACATAATCATAAAGGAGTGTCACAATCCAGCGTAACCCTTAAGGATAATTGCAATGGAACATCACCCTTAATGAATGTTAGAATGCAACATAACCATTGAGAAACATAACATTTTAACATAATTAAGCCAAGTTGAAAGTCACAACGTGACATAGCCAATGAGGAATGTTGTTGTAGTGTACCTATTTGCTCTGATACCAATTTGTAGTGTACCCTTCACTACCCAAGTTCACCCAACCTCTCAATCATCATTCATTACATGAATGTAAAAGGAAAAAATGCATTTAAAACAAAATTAAACGCACTTAACAACTCAGAGTAAAATATATGGGTACTGCTATAATTAATCATTCCATAGCATTGTCATAAATTCATTTACACAGCGGAAAACATGTTACATAAACAGAGCAGTCATGCTCAAATGTGTTAAAACATAATTCAGATATACTTATCTTTTATCTGTTGTAGAAATTACCAACCAAGTGCAGGCCTTCCACAAACCTCCCAGCCTTAGACCACACTGTTCATCAGCTCAACAGTAGGTCACCCCCGAGCTGGGACCGAGCTCCACCCCAAGGCAATGAATCTAGACTCAGGCTGAGGTTACAGGGAAGACAATCACATACACATTCAACAGGAAGAAGCTCTCCCAGGAATCTTCCATGCTCACTGCACACAGACCCTCATTCCCCACATGCCTGCTCCACCCCAGGAGAGTGCACCTTCTCTGTCACCTAGACAGTCCTTCGGCTGCCAGTCTCCCTTACCTTGGGTTACAGGAACAGACCGGACCGGAATTCTCTGGGCTCCAAGGCAGCTACAGGGATTCCTTCCAGGAGTTTTCTTCTCCCTCTGCGCACTCCCTCACCTGGAGGAGTCGCTCACAGGCCCATAAGCCTCACGCAGTCCAGTACTACGCAATCACAACATTCCACGGGAAAGCACAGACAAGGCTTTCCAGAAAGGTTCAGCTGTCACAGGATAATCTCACGGGATGATTTACGGAGCAGGTTCCACGCACAGGCTAGTTCAATTTTCCCGAACCACCAGGGATTCCTCCACTCGAGTTTAACACAGGGAATTCGGGTTCAGGAAATGCATTTTTGGGTTGACTAGAACAGACATAGACTCTTAGCTGTGGACAGGGTAATACACGGTTTTTCCTCAAACAAAACACATCTCACGGTTTCAGAGATGAACCAGGGTATCCGGCAGAGGTCGTACCGGTTCCACACACAAAGGTTTGGTTCAGAATGGAGGCGAGAGAGCATTCTCGGCTCAGTTCAGGGTTTTTATTTGCCTGCACCAGGGTTGACACTTGTCACCCTGGGAACTGCATGCATCCCATCCGTACACCTTCCTTCCACCACTTGGGAACTCACGGGTCCTTCCAAAGGACTTAGGATAAAATAATGTGCACATGGATTCTTAGGAACAATAATAA
>ML783301.1:368255-448253 GCA_009831015.1 Picea engelmannii
CCCCTTTCTCACCTTCCAGCCCCTAGTTCCTTGCCCCTTCTGTGGACGCTCAGTCCCCCATCACTCATTCATCGTGGTCGGTCTGCACTGGCGGTATTTATATTTTATTAATTGACCTGCATACATACAAGTACATTAACAGGATCCTGGCCTTCAACACTTAGGCTCCCTGGCCTAACAAAACTCATAAGCCTACAGCTTATGCAAAACTTGGCTCACCAACCTATAGAACATATTTACAATTCTTTGCATATAACATGATCTGTAGCGGGGCTCGGCCTTGGGGACACTACAGTTGCACTCATCATAACCATTAAGGAATGTCAACCATGGTCAAACATGGCCATCATTTTCAAACACATTCGATCATAGTCCATCAAAATTAAACATAATCAAATATCCATGGTAATAAAATTCAACCATGGTCAACCATGGCCGATCACAATCAACCAAATTAAATGTGAAATAACCCTTGATAAATATCATAATGCAACATAACCATTTAGGTGTTAAATTTGGCAACATCGACAATCATTCTCCAATTAGAGCCCATATGGGCCACCCTAAGGCTAGCCAGGGAAATTTGGAGAATCAACCAATCTTGTGAGGTATTGACAAAATCCAGGGGGAACGTACAACCTCTGTGAGTCAAACCAAAAGTCAGGACAAACGAGATGCTATGTGAGTCTAATGAAAAAGTCAGGGGGAATGTACAACCTCTGTGAGCATAGACAATCTAGTGAAAAAGTCAGGGGGAACGTACAACCTTTGTGAGTATAGACAGACTAGTGCAAAAGTCACGGGGAATGTACAACCTCTGTGAGCCTAGTCAAGCCTTGTGAGCCATGAGAAAAATTCAAGGCATCTAACAAAATTCCTATAAGCTAGAAACAAATGGTATTACTAATATTGCAAATGATATAAATGTATTTATCTAGTGCATTGCCACGTGTAGCATTATCCACCATGAAGAGAATTTTGAATTGCCTTGTAAAGATTCAAGTCGTAACTGAAGTCTCAAGTCTAGTTCTATTTTAGAACTAAAGTGTAATGTTGAGTTGTAACTGAAGTCTCAAGTCTAGTTCTATTTTAGAACTAAAGTGTAATGTTGAGTTGTAACTAAAGTCTTAAGCATAGTTCTATTTTATAACTAAAGTGTAATGTTGAGTTGCAACTGAAGTCTTAAGCCTAGTTCTATTTTATAACTAAAGTGTAATGTTGAGTTGCAACTAAAGTCTTAAGTCTAGTTCTATTTTAGAACTAAAGTGTAATGTTCATTTGTAACTAAAGTCTTAAGTCTATTTCTATTTTAGAACTAAAGTGTAATGTTGAGTTGCACATGAAGTCTTATGTCTAGTTCTATTTTTGAACTAAAGTATACTAGTCTCAAGTCTAGTTCTAAGTTCGAACTAAAGTATGAAGCTGAGTTATGATTAAAGAATGTAAACATGTTACTACTTCGAGCCTCTCTTATTCTCCTCTTCATCCTATATAAGCAGAGTTCAACCCTTCTCTTCAACACAGTTTTCATATGCAGGTTAAGGGTGAAGCAACAGAGGCACATATAAGTGATAAAGAAGCAGCATATCCGTGTTTCATATCAACAATAGAGGCATCATATCATAGGAGTATTTCAGTAAGTTATTTTAGGTCTTTGTCAGGTCAGAGTCATCTTGGCAAGCTCTTTAAGAGTAGAACATTCATGGTGGATATTTGTAAGTGATCTTACATTATTAATGCAATAAATGAATATCATTTGTTGTGGTTTTTCTCCCTGTACAGGGTTTCCCCAGGGTATATGTGTTGTTGATGTGCATTATTACTCATCTACATGATTATTTATACTCTATTATGATTTGTTATTGTTGAAGTGTATTAATATAGAGTCAAAGTGTTGAAGAAAATAAAATAATTAATCTGCATAAGAAATCAAGCTCAAAATTTAACATTAGGAACCTAGGAATTCAATATAAAGTTAGCCAAGATAAATGTCATATCATGACATAATCAATGAGGAACATCACAATTAAACATAATCCTTGAGGAATGCCACATTATAAAATAATATTCGATCAAAGAAAGAATGTGAAATAACCCTTAATGAATGTTGTGTTGCAACATAACCATTTAGAAATGTAGCAAGTTGACATAAGTCAACTAAGATGAACATCGCAATAGATGTAACCATATTATCAACCTTTTAGTGTCACAATGTGACATAATATTTAAGTCAACCATATAAATAACTTTTCTAAACAATATTCAACCATATTAACCATGGTCAACAATAGTCAACCATTACCATTTTTTGTTTTTAAACACATTCATTAAATTATAGTGAATTTAAATAAAAGTATTTATATATCACTATAAAAATGAAAAAATCATTATGAAATATCACAACCTTTGTTTAAATTTAATAAGTTAATGGTCATCTGTAATAAAATATGCTCAACCAATGTTAACCATAATCATCCATAGTCAAACAATATCAACCATAGTCAACCATGACTAGCCAAAATCAACCAAACTCAATGCAATGCAACCTTTGAACAATATCACAATTTTCCACAAGTATGAAAATATGAAAGTTGCAATGTGAAGTAACCATTAAGGAACATCATAATCGATATAACCCTTAAGAAATGACACAATGCAACATAGTCACTAATGAACATTGCAATGTGACATAACCATTGAGGATCATAGAAGGTCGACATAAGTCAACCAACATGAACATTGTGATAGATATAATCATATAATAAATATATTTGTATCATAATGTAACATCATATTGAATTTAACCTCTTAATGCCAAAATGAAACATAACCCTTGATGAATTCCACAATGGAACCATAACCATCAACGAATGTATAAATTCACATAAAAATACCTACAGGAAAGTCACAATGTGACATAACCATTAAGAAACATCATCATCAAACATAATTCATAAGGAACATCACAATGTTACATAACTCTTGATGAACATTAGAACACAATATAACCTTTAAGGAACATAGCAAGTTGACATAAATAAACAAAGATGAACATTACAATAGATATAATGATATTATAAACCCCTTAGTATTGCACTTTAACATAATAATCGAGTCAACCTCTTAATGTTATAATCCAACATAAAATTGAAGTTAACATATTAATGTCTCAATGTGACATAATATTGAAGTTAACCACAACATCAAATTAGACAATGTATTGAAGTCAACATTCATGTTGCAATGTGATTGAATATTAAAATTAACCTCTTCAACCATTGTTGACCATAGTCACCCCTCGATGAACCATGTTTTCATCCTCAACTATACTTAGAATTAATCAACTATTGTTAAAAAATCCAATCATGATCAACTATACTGAAGCTATTCAATCATATTCAACCATAATCAACATGGTCATCCATGATCATGGTCAAAAATTAATTTTTATTTAAAGACATTTATTTATTTATTAATATATTGTAGTAATAATATAATTGCAACAAAATGATTACCTACACATATTTATAATAACAATAAACTACTATATTAACAAGTGTTGCATGGCAGCGTAGTCCCTGCCTAAACTTAATTTACCTGGACAAGTAAGAGTTAATTTGTTGAGTTAATTAAAATTAAATTAAAAGATAATTTACCTGGAACAACTTAATTGTTGGTACAATTATTTGGTGATACCATATTGGATACAACTCGTAGAAATCAATGTGAAGAGAGTTGAACCAAGAAGATAGAAGATTGTAGAATATTACCATGAGTGTATTATGGAGACTTGAATTCTTATAACCTACTAGAAAGATCAGTAAATTGTAGGCCAATTTTGAGATCAATGGTTGGTGCACTAACTTATTTAGAATGAGTTAATGCATTGTTTGATACATTAATCATATGTTTGTTTCAAATTTAAATTTTATTCAATTAATTATTCATATTTATTTTCATTTTCATTTTTCATGTTCGACTGATATACATCTTGCACCCAACACTTCCATCATATACATTTTTCACCCAACAATTTTGTGGGCTGGCAGACTCGCAGGTTCACATTTATAGTCATGCTTATGTATCACGAGTTCGACCTACCACAACATGAGATTTAGTAATTTATAGAATATTATAACATTCTACCAAGATTCATAGTAATTTATATAATGTTAGAACACTTTTTACTTAAAAGAATAGTATAAACAATTATTTAAATTTTATTCAATATTATTTTTAATGTTTTTAAATGGAATTTTGATTTTGTTTATGATAATAAAGGTTTGTACCTAGAAATTGATCCTTCTTGACTCTAGAGTTAAAATGGATATATACTTGTATATACTATTTTATATTAATATTAATAAATAAACTATAAAGTAAAATTAATGATATCTATCCTATAATAATAATATTAAATATTGTATTCATTATTAATATGTGATAATGTTTTGTTAAATTTTATTCAATTAATTATTCATATTTATTTTTATTTTTCATTTTTCATATCTCGTTCCGTGATATACATCTTGCTGTGGGTTGGCGGACTCGCAGGTTGGCAGGTTCACAGTTATAGTCATGTTTATGTATCAAGAGATATTATAACATTGTACCAAGATTTATAGTAATTTATATAATGCTATAACACTTTTTACTTAAAGAATAGTATAAACAATTATTTAAATTTTATTC
Organism: Picea engelmannii; assembly: GCA_009831015.1. Lineage (NCBI taxonomy): Eukaryota > Viridiplantae > Streptophyta > Pinopsida > Pinales > Pinaceae > Picea > Picea engelmannii. The sequence goes on from ML783301.1 coordinate 372,948, forward strand.
AATATTATTTTTAATGTTTTTAAATGTAATTCTAGAATTTTGGAATTTTGATTTTGTTAATGATAATAAAAATTTGTACCTGGAAATTGATCATTCTTGACTCTAGAGTTAAAATGGATATATACTTGTATATATTATTATATATTAATATTAATAAATAAACTATAAAGTAAAATTAATGATATATATCCAATAATATTAATATTAAATATCGTATTCATTATTAATATGTGATAATGTTTTGTTAAATTTTATTCAATTAATTATTCATATTTACTTTTATTTTTCATTTTTCATGTCCCGTGTCGTGTTCCGTGATATACATATTGCACTCAACACTTTCATCATATAAATTTTGTACGCAACAATTCCGTGATACACATTTTGCAGACATCATTTCCGTCATTTGCAATTCCACCCCGGACCACTGGAACTAGCAAGCTTCACTATACCCGAACTGCCCAAATTCACTACAAACAAGATTGTAGCATGTTAAGTAAACATTTAAGGGTGTGAGGCCTGTTACATAAACATTTAAGGCTGTCAGAACTGTCCAAGGGCCTCATGTTGTGTAAACATTTAAGAAAGAATGTGTGTGGCGGGCCTCTTTACGTACATTAAGTACTTAATAATAATAAAAAATAAAAATAATAATAATAAAAATAGTATAACAAACATAAAAATATTTATAATTAACAAAACTTAGGATAAATTTAGCTTGCAGAAAATTTGAAGATAGACATTCGAACCAATGCTAGCATTAATCCACCTTCGAGTAATGCATAAGAAAATATATGATTCAGAAAGACCGTATATGATCAAAAACTTTGGATATGTTAACATATAAAACATTGGGAATAGCGAAGCTGGAAATAAGAACTCCAATCTGTTATCCAATCAAATCATGACATATATGGTACTTTTTATTGTATAAAAATAAATGTTTTTAGTTCCCTAGTTCCAACAATAGATATTATGCAAGATAGACTAATAGGAAGTAAATGAATTATCGATCGTTATAGTCCCTCTATGCCTACAGCATGGACTAATAATTTTTATTCTTTTTGTAAGTGAGTGTGAGTATCTGTATTACTAAGTAAGACTAATATACAAAAAGAGGAACTCCTTGGTTTTCCAAAAAGGAAACCAACCCAGGGGTTCCAAAGTTGCGTTCTTTGAGATAGCATAGGGATATGGTTGGACCATCGCATTGGGAAACCGGTCCAGTCCCATCATATTCTGTTTTGACAAGCTAATCATAACAAACCAAAAAAAAAAGAAGACAACAATTAAGACTGGCCCAGTAATATTCCCTGAACTTTTGCTACCCGACGCTAGTCCATGATTACAAGATTCTTCTTTCTCTGTTTCGCCTTGTCCTTTCTCTCCTCCCTCTGGGCCACCGTGTGGGTATTCCTTATCCGGGTTGGTGCTTCATTCCCATCAGCAGGTGTGATGTCCATATGATGGATGTAGCGCAAGTATAAGTCGAATTGGGCAGCCATTCGCTCCGTCTTCTCCTTATGATTCTTTTGGACTAGTGTCCAGGTTGCTGAGGTGCCTCGGGATTTATTTTAGCAATTTGTTTTGGGCCTTGCTACCCTTTCAGTTGTCAGCTTTCTTTTCTGTGCTCACTTTTCCTATTAACATCTTTGTCCGCCATGTCATCTCTATCGTCTTGTGGTATAGTGTTTCCCTAGACTGCATGGTCCCTGGGTCCGTTATCTAGTCCGCTTCTTGGCTCAGTTCCTCCTAGGATTTTCCCTTACACTTGGTTGTGGTTTCCTTCTCCCATATGGTGATGGTTGCTTGACCCTTTGGGTTGACCAGCGCCTGGAAGTTGCCCTTGTCATCTCGGGCTGCTTGCTCCATCCTTGAGATCTTCCTATGGCTTATTGAATTGTCGTTCATCTGGGTGTTTCTTTTGACATGAGTTTTCTTCATATGCACCATCTTGGATAGCTTGTGGTGTTTCTTTCCCTGAATTCTCCTCTCATTCCTATCTACCCAAGGGTTCCTTCTTGTCGAGCCCTTGTTTTTTTTGGTGGCTTCTTTTGTTGTGTTTTGTCTGACTGCTTCTATTCCTATTGCTTCGCCTCTTCTCTAAATTATCTTTCTGTGGGCTCTTCCTTGCAATCATGGTCTACCCGTAAAGGTGGTCCTTTTCATCCCTTTTCTCTATCTTGGTATGTGTGACCATGACATTCTGTCTATTATCCCTGAGCCGGCCCTTGCCCCTACTCATTGTGTACTCATCTTTTCTATTCACCATACCTATTCCTGGAAGGGGTGTGACCCTACTGGTGCATGGTAGCATCTTTTGTCCTACGTCACTCATGACATGTTGAGTCTCGTTTGTACTTTCCCATGCACTTGTTCCTACTGATGTGACATTGAGGTCGTACCTCCATCTATTGTGTGGTCTGATCATGCATTGTCACTTGTAATTGGGTGTTGGAAATGAATATTCTTTCTGGATTCATCGTGCCCACCGATTGGCCTTGCACCACTCCTCTCTATGTGACCTTCCATACTTAAGCTTCTGTCACGGTATTTTGTCGCTAGTTGTGTGCAATCTGTTCTGAATTGACCATTTGGGATGTTGCTCCAGGTGGTGTCTAACTCTGATCCTTCCTTGCTAACCCCTTCATTAGTGATACTATATGCCAGGCCATTTGCTGACCTGCATACCCAGTGCAACTCCATTGTGTTCATGTTTTGCAGATGCTCCTTGATTTTTTCCAGGGAGTGTGCCAAGCACTAGTGTCTCTGAACTTTTCCCACACTGGTGCCATTTCGAAGTCTCTTCACCGTGTTCATTACCATAGTGAAGTCACTTTCCACGATAGTGTTTGTCATCCTTTCGTGGCTTAGAATCTCGAGGATGATCTCCAAGGCTCTGAATTCTGTTATGTTGTTAGTTGACTTTCCCATACTTCTAGTGTACAACTGGATTACGTTTCTGCCACTATCCCTGATAACTCCACCCATTCCTGTCATGCCTGGGTTTCCTTTTGTCGCCCTGTCGAAATTCAACTTGAGGGACCCTGTTGGAGGGGGATTCTAGTTGCGCTCACCTAGTTAGAGTTTCAGTGGTCGTCCTATTTGTGTGTGGTTGCACCCATATTTTAGGTGAAAAGCTTCTAGGACTCTAGAGTCCCAACCTGCGAGTTGCTCTTTCCCATTCTGGTAGTTGTGGCTCTGCATCATTTCTCTTGTCATGGAGATTATTTTTTCTTTGATTTTCCCTTCTGGAAGGCTTTCATTCTTGATGCATCAGTTCCTTTATTTCCATATTGTCCATATGATCATCCCTAGAATGAGATTCCAGCATAGATTCACCTCTTCGTTTTCGTTGTAACTCTCATGCTAGTTGTTCATGGTTGTGCAGATGTTACCTCGGGTCCTATTGGACTGTCGAACAATACCTTTTGCCCAGTCCCAGATCTCTGTTGTGTAGATACATTCATCGAGGAGATGATTTTTTTTTTCTTCCTTGGCATGATAGAGGTGGCACCGTGACATACCTATGAAACCCCTTTTCCTTAGGTTTTCCCAGGTTAGAACTCGATTATGAAGTATTAACCATTTGAAAATTTTTATTTTTGGCCACTAGGGGTTGTTCCAGAGCTTATCCCATAGTTTCACTAGGTATTCTTAGTATTGGTCCACGATGTAATGTCGAGCTTCCTTCAATTTGAATTCCCCGCCATTTTTTCGACCCCATCTTAATTGTTCTTCTTCTTCTGAGACTGCAATTTTCATTTTCCTCATTTCCTCCTCCACCTCTTTCGTGATGGTTGTGGTCTGATCGCTAGTTTGGGAATTGAAATTATCCTAGATTCTCCATCTGTTTCGATCTGTTTCTTTCTTCCAATAGTGGTGGACGTTGGTTTTGCCTTGAGTGATCATTACCTATTGGAGTTCCTCCCTATCTAGATTTCCCATCTTAGGTTCCTGTTGCCAGGCATCCTCCCAGAATCTGGATGTTTTATCATTCCTTACTTCCCAGAATTTGTGTGTCTAGACCTAGGTCTTATTGCGCCACGCTAGGCTCCAGATGGTTGATCCCTCCTTGGTACCCATAAAACGAATTTGGTCCTGGTCGTTTATTTCCGCGGCATACTTGGCCTTCCAGAGGGTTTCCCATGGGCTAGAAGTTTCTTTAACCCAATGCCACCAGAGTTTCACCCCATAGGCTTCGTTGGTTACCTGTGGATCTTGTAGCCCCAGTCCTCCTTTGCATTTTGGCTTGCAAAACTTCTCCCAAGACACCAGGGCCCATTTTTTCTTAGTTTCTGCTCCTCACCATAGGAAGTCCCTTTGGATGGTCCTTATTTTTTGTAGTATTCCTTTGGGGGTGGGAAATATAAACATCATATAGGTTGTAATTGCTTGCAAAACTGCCTTGGTCAGTACCAGTCTCCCCGCTAGGTTGAGGGATTTGTACGTCTAGTTTTTCACCCTCTCCTGTAGCTTGTTGGTCACTCCTTCCCAAGTTGTCATTTTGTAAGCTATGTCCATTAGGGGGATGCCCAAGTATTTAGTTGGGAGATTTTTGCGCTCCAAGCCTGAAATATTTGCTAGGTTCCTTTGGATTGCAGGGTTGGTGTTGAAAAAGTAGATCATCGATTTGGAATGGTTGATCTCGGCTCCCGAGGCTTCCCCAAACTCTTGTAATATCCTTTTGAAAGTTTTGGCTTACTTGACTGTGGGTATGCCATGGAGTAAGGTATCATCCAAGAACTTTTGGTGTGTGGAAGTAGGGAAATTTTTGAAAGGTTTGAGGCCTGTAATTTCTTCTGCTGTTGTTGTGATTTTTATTCTTCAATTGAGACCTTCCATCATCGGGATGAACAGGAAGGGGGATAGTTGGTCTCCTTGTCTGATGCCTCTAGTAGGCCAGAAGGGTTTGGCTAGAGCTCCATTTATTAGGAGCAAGAAACTTTTCATTGAGACTAGGATGATAATCTAGCTGATCCAGTGTTGGGTGAACCCAAAGGCTTCCAGAGTCTTAACCATGTAGTGCCAACTAATTTTCTCATAGGATTTTACTAGGTCAAGTTGTATTATCATCCTCCCTCTCCTATGCATTTTCAGGGTGTTTATTATCTCATGAGTATGGATGATGTTGTCCATGATTTGTCGTCCTTCCACAAAACCTGCATGTTCTTATGAAATGAGTGTGGGTAGGAGGGGTTTCAATCTATTGGATATTACTTTAGAGATTATCTTGTAAACCGCATTGCATAATGCTATGGGTCTGTAGAGGTCAGGGGTCCTTGCTTCATTTTCTTTGGGTATTAGAGTAATCATTCTGGCATTTAACGCTTTTAGAATGGAGGCCGACCATCTAGAGTCCTCCAGCACCCTATAGATATCGTGTTTGACCACTTCCCAACAAGCTTTGAAAAATTCCACTGTGAAACCATTTGGACCTGGGGCTTTCCCGTTGGGCATCTCCTGGATCACTTGATCAATTTCCTCCTTAGCTATGGGTTTGTTTATATTGTTATTCTGTTCCTCGATGACTAGTCTATGGATGTGCTGGGTAATCCTCTGGATAACCTCCATTCGGTCTTTGTTGGGTTCCTGGGCTATCCCATGGAAGTGACTTACCAAGGTTTTTTCAATATGCTTGTGGGATTCTCGCTCGATCCCATCATGATCCTTAATTTTCATAATTTTGTTGTGGGCTCTTCTGGCAATGGTTGTTCTATGGAAAAACTTGGTGTTTCTCTCTCCTTCCTTTAGCCATCTGATCCGGGACTTTTGGCGCCATAGAATTTCTTGTTGTTGGCATATTCCTTTCCATTCCTAGGTCATTTGGATCTCTTCCTTTTTTGGGTCATCTTCGTAGCCCTCTGCTATGCAAATTTCCTGGAGTCTTCTCATTTTGTCTTCAATATTTTTCTTCTCTTGGTTTATGTTGCCAAAAATTTCCTTATTCCACTCCCTGAGCTTATATTTGGTGTACTTTAGTTTCTTATAGAGTTTGAACATTTGTGTACCTTGCTCCAGTTTTTCTTCTCGCCACCACTGGTTGATGTTCTCCTTGAAGGTGGGGTGTTAAATCCATAATTTCTCAAATTTGAAAGGTCTATTCTTTGGGGTGGTTGGGAAGTCTGCTTCCAATTGGACTAGTCAGTGATCTGAACCCCCCAGGGAAGGATGTTGCATTCTAACGTTAACCCCTGCATAATGATGGATTCTGACACCAAGAATCTATCTATTCTTGTCGCAACTTGATGTTGATTTATCCATTTATTATTTGAAATGAAGTGCTAATTATTGGTTCTGATGTCCACCATCTCCGCTATGTGTATAAACGTTGAGAATTCTTCCACATATCTATCCAACCTCCCGATGCCTCCTTTTTTTTCCGCAAGTGATGTGATGATGTTGAATTCCCCTGCTAGGATCCAATGGAGGTTTCTGGAGTGGGTTTTTAGGTCTTCTAGGTATAAAAGCATTCTTTTCTTTTCCTCTAGCATCTGGGTTCCATACACATTAGTGCATAGAATCATCTCTGTATTCCCAATGATTTGTATGTTAACCAAAAGAGTGTGGCTGGTAGCCTCGACTGCTATTAGGTTCAACACTTGTGAATTCCACAAGGTGAGGATTCCTCCTTCCATCTGTTGTCCTTCAACAACCAACATCTTGCACTTGCTCCAATTTTTTTTTTCTGATTGTTTCCATTCTGTCTACAGTGCAGTTTGTCTCTTGGATGAAACATAGGTCCGGTTGTTCCGTCCTAAGTCTATTTCTAAGAATTCTCTACTTTCGTGGGCTATTTAGGCCTCTAATATTCCATGTTATAATATTCATTTAAACATGTGGAGGGGAGTTGGGAAAGATCTTTTTGATCTTATCTGAGTTTATCAGCAGAGCTCCTAGTTCTTGTAGGGCTACGTTGTTTGATTTCCTACCTTTTTTCCTTCTCGTCTGCTTGCGTGAGAGTTGTGGTTGTCCTTCGCCTGCTTTGATTCCTAGGTGTCCTATCTCCCCGTGTATGCGCTTGATCCCTCTAGATTTGGATTCCTCCCTTAGGAGGAACATGTATTAGATGTGATCTAGTTGCTCCGCTGGTACATTGTCTACGCCCTGCCTTTTCCATTTCTCCAATATGTTTAGGAGATCGATCCCTTCCCTTTCCATAATGTCTCTGAGATCATGATCTTTTATTCCTACCTCACTTGGAGTCATTTCCACGTTTCCTTCTGCCTCCTGCATGGGGGTGGGGGTATCTCTGGTTTCTTCGTCCATAGGAGTTGCGCTACCCCCCTGTCCCATCTCCTTTCTTGGGCTACCTGTATCCTCATTTGTAGCTTGTTCCCTGGCTTCTTTAGATTTTGTTTTTTCCTTTCCTCCTTCCTCCTCTTTGTTGTTATTGTCCCATCCTTTTGCTTTATCCATAGCCTCTGAGTTCCTCCCTGTTAGGGTTTTAATTTGTTCTTGTTACCTATGTTCCTGTGGTTTGGTTTTATAAACCCATCTTCGTCTTGCTATAGTTTGGTGTTCTCCGCTTATTGTTTTTTAATGATCGGACATTCTCTGATTCGGTGTCCATGTTAGTGACATCTCCTGCATCTGAAGGGGATCTACTCATAGTCAATGTTTTGTATCCATTCCTCATTCTTGAATTCCCGGCTTGTCACTTCTGGGAGTGCCCCCAACACATCCATCTCTATGCAGATTCTTTCATAGGAGGTGTATCGTCCTTTTAGGGTTGCTTCTGATGTCTTCACGTATTTTCCCAGTTTGTTCCCTATTGATTCAAAGGTGGAGGGTAGCCAATAATATAGCGACGAGTAAAGTCTCAACCATATAGGTACATTTTTTAAGGTTTCTTTTTCTGGGGAGAAGTTTTCATTCCATGGTTGCATGTACAGTCATGCTGAGGCGTGGAAGTNCCAAAGATATTATCCCTATCTTCGAGGTTCATGGAAACTATTGTAAAGAATCCTTTTGAGCCCAGGTGAAGATCCACTTCTCCGCTTGGCTTCCATTGATATTTAATCCAATTGCGCAGCGTTCTTTTCGTGGGCCACAACCCCATAAATTTGTAGATTAGCGCATGCATCTTCATTTGGTCCCTGTAGAGTTACATTTGCATATCGTCCAGTATTACCTTGGGTATCATTGTTGTCTTTGGTTTACATGGGTTGTGCCCTTTTTCCCCATTGGGGCTCTCTTTTTCTTGCGCTGCATTCTGAGGTTCACTATCTTATTCCCCCGTGCCGTCGCTTTTCCTCTGGTTACTTTCCTTACTCTTTTCCGGTTCCGATATCGAGGTGCTTGTCATTGGTGCCTTGAAACCTACGCCTCATGCACCTTTCCCTCTGTCTACTACTACCTTCTTGTATGAGGGGGTTCCATTATATCCCCCCTTGGTACTCATGTTGTCCTCTATTGTGGCCGTGACTACAAAACCCTAGCTTGCAGTTGCTTTGGCCTCTCTCTTCCAATTTTGTAACAATAAATGTATTTAATAACATATATTATTCTTTATTCGATATGACAGGGACTAATAATAAAACCATGTGACCTACTATATAATCACCTAACTTATAAATACAATATAAACTCAAAACGTTTTTCAATCAACTATATATTAAAAAATATACAATAATATAACCTAACCAACAATAAATATTAATAAATATTAAATGATTTATGATATCATTATTATTTTTTGTTTTATTATTATAAATTAAACTATATATTAATATTATGTAACTATACCAATACATTTTATAACAATAACCGTACCATCACATTGACATATTATTATTTACACTGCTATTAAACATTATATAGCTTATTTTATAGTAATAAACACAAATTACACATATTATTCAATTTATAAGTTATATAATTAGAAAATTTATATGATGCAACATATCATAACCTACTCATACAAACAACATAAACTAATAACATTTGTCTAATTTTTAGATTGAATTGTACATTAAACCATATTAATAATATACCCTAACTTAAATATACATATTAAATGATTTATTTATGACAATAATAATGAGTAATATTAATATGACTCTATTTCCTAATAATTATGTTAGGAGCATTATATATTATCTTAAATATTATATATAGTTATATACAATCAACAACATGTACAACTATATTCAAGAACATACACAACTATATTGAATAATTTTAATTTCTATTATTATAAGAATAAAATAATATTATATTTTTTTAGTATATATTAGAATATATGAATAAATGTTTATATTATAAATACAATATAAATAATATGTTTTTTTAGTACGTGTGTCAAAATCACTATTTAAGATATCAAAATTATTCCGGGATCACACTTGACTTAGGTCATTCCAACTTTTAGCATAGATGTATTTTTAAGGTGTCTCTTACTAACCACAAAAGTTTCCTTACCAGGATAGTCCTACAAAATGAAACTTTTTGAAACCAATCAAATTAACTAGATTTCACAATACAACATAAATAATATTATATGAGACTCAACCATAAATTAAATATTAATACATATATTTAAATAATATATGATTGATAATGTCTAATGTTATTAACTACAATCACATTAATAATATTAATGTATTTGATTCATAAAAATATATTTAACATGTTAATAAATTTTTTATTTTATTTTATTTTATATATACCATAATTGAAGGATATTTATATTGATAAAAATGCTACAACTAGAAAATATACATTAAAGTATTTTTTAATTAGTCTTAAACAACAATTTAAATGACAAAAAATAGTATCCTATAACTATAGCCTAATAAGTTCAATGACCACTACATCTAGAAAAGCTTGGTCATACAAATTTTACGAAAGGCCTAAGGACTAACCACTTTGAAAAACATATAAACTTAACAAAATGCATGTCGGCTAACTTCTTCATCTTGGACTATGTTGGTTGAAATAGAGTCCACTTTGATCATTTGTACATGCTCCTATAGTCGATGAACAATTTCATCACTCCTTAGAGCCCCATAATTGGAATTGATGGATTGAAATCGATGGATCATAACTGATCTCCTTTAGAAAAATTGATAACCATAGTAAAAAGCATTCTACAATCCACTTTTAACATAGATATTTTGCATTTAAATTGATCCAAAGTACCCATTCTTGTGGTAATTTATGAAGTTATTTAGTTATTGGGTTTTTCAATTTTTCTTGTGGCTACCATTAGCAACAATCACTTTATAAAAGTGGTTGATATACATCGATCGATGCCATTTTCCAACTTTCCAAAATAATGGGATTGATCGACGTATACCAACCGCTTTTATCAAGTGATTGTTACTAGTAGACGATCGACATGCCTGGTGAAGGAATAATATACCATCAATAAATTAATGTATTAATTTTATAATAATGTACAAAAATATTAATATATTAATTAATTGAAATTTAATTAATGTATTAATTAATTAACATATTAATATAATGTCTAAATTAAAGTATTAAAACATTAATATATATTACAATGTATTAATTAATTAATATTACTAATAGAATACATTAATTAAACATTAATACATTATTAAAATAGCAATATATTAGTATAATATTAATACATTAATTAAGCATTCATACATTAAAAAATATTAAAGTTTTAGAAAATGTGTTATTTAGTAATATAAATTCATAAAATGATAATGATGATGATGATGAACATCCTTAATAGGGTAAGGGATTACTTGCAATTATTTATAATTTTGTTTCTGTGCTAAAAAAGGTTAAAAGAAGGATCACCATATTTTTGTTGAGTTAAAAGGATAGTAAGGTTGGTACTCTAACATATATTTTGAAATTGAGATCTAATGTGGGCATAGGCTCGATAATATAACATAAAGTGTTTTTCATCTTCAACCTTCTTAGTGTCACAAAGGTGACACACTCTTTCATCCGATGGCATTTTATGAATTGACCAATGCTCATTTTCACTATGGAGCTCGTGAGAGAATTTGTTATCTTAGAAATGCTTATTTTTTTCTTTACACTTGTCAAAACATAGAGATAATTTTGATCTTCTAGATTAGTGTTTATGACACCCTTCTAATAACTTGATTTTATTTTTTCCTCTATCTTTTTATCACACCACATTTTCTCCTTAAATTTTGATTTTATGTATCTTAATAAAGTAAAAATACATAAATAATACATTTTTACATAAATGCATTAAAGTATTACATTATTACATTAAATTATTAACACATTAATAAAGTAATACATTAATAAGATAATGGTGCACTGATAAAGTAATGATACATTAATAATGTATTAATACATTAATACATTATAATAATGTATTAACTTATTATTATAATTTTTAAATACATAGCAATTAATATATTTATATATTATTAATTAATGTATTCTTAAAGTATTAATATATTAATTGTTTACATTAATACATATTTATGGTTGACCATGGTTGACTTTGGGACCATTGTTGACCATGACTATCAATGAAATTCAAGATGTTTGACCATGTCTATGGTTGAACATTACCTTATTTATGGTTAACTATTGTTGACCATGATCAAGAATAATAAAGTAGTAATAGTAAATTAATAAAGTAAAAATACATTAAAAATACATTTTTACATAAATACATTAAAATATTGCATTGTTACATTAATACATTAATATAATGTATAAATATATTATAATTGAAATATTTATACATTATTAATTAATTTGTTGCTAAAGTATTAATACATGTATTAAATTAATACATTAATAATACATTAATACACTAATGAAGTAATAGATTAATAATACATTATTAAATTATTAATATACTAATAAAGGACTATTAATTTATACATTAATAAATTAGTAAAACATTAAAATGGTAATAAATTTTTAATAGTACTTTAATACATTGAAGTAATAAAGTAAAAATACATCAATAATACATTATTACATAAATACAAAAAGTTGACCATGACCATGTCGATGGTTCACAGTGAGAGACTATGCTTGACCATGAGTATGGTTAACTATGGTAAATCATGTCTTTATGGTTGATCATGATTCTAACTATGGTTGACCATTAGAGTGGTTGACTATCGTTGACTCTAATCATGGTTGATTATGGTTGACTATGCCTGACCATGACCATAGTTAAGTGCAATTGATGATGACCATGACAATGACTATGAATGATCATGAATATTATTGAGCATGAGAATGGCCATGGTTGAACACAAATGACCATGCCCATGGTTGTGCATGGTGTAGCATGGGAAATGTTCATCACATTGCGACGTTGGGAAATGTTCGTCACAATGTGATCTTGGGAAATGTTCGAGACATTGTGAACTTGAGAAATGTTAGTCACATTGTGACGTTTGGAAATGTTCATCACAATGTGATGTTAAGAAATGTTCATCACATTGTGTTGTTGCGAAATGTTTGTCACATTGCGACGTTGGGAAATTTTTGTCACATTGTGACGTTGGGAAATGTTGGTCACATTGCAATGTTGGGAAATGTTCGTCACAACGTGACATTAGGAAATGTTCGAGATAGGGGGATGTTAGGAAATGTTCGTAACATTGCGACATTAGTAAATGTTTGTCAAAATGTGATGTTAGGAAATGTTCGTCACTTTGTGAAATTGGTAAATGTTCATCACAATGAAACATTAGGAATTGTTTCTCAAAATGCAACGTTAGGAAATTTTCATCACAATGCGACGTTAGGAAATGTTCATCACATTGCAACATTGGGAAATGTTCGTCACAATGTAAAGTTGGGAAAGGTTCGTTGTAATGCGATGTTAGAAAATGTTTGTCACATTCTAATGTTGAGAATTGCTCGTGTAATGGAATTGCGATGTTTGCAAACGTTTGCCACAATGTGACGTCGGGAGATGATATCCATATTGTGATGTTGGGAAATTTTCATCACACTGAACTGTCAAGATATGTTTGACATATTATGTCATTGGTAAGTGATTTTCTAAATGAAAGGATGACAAAATGTTTGTCATGTTGCAATGTTGGGAATTGTTCATCACAATGTGACAAAGGACATTTTTTTCTACATAGTGATGTATGGTCATGAGAGTCACATTGTGAGGTTCATGTAAGGAATTTCTAGGTTTAGACATATTGAGTTTAGTCATATTTGATTTGGTCATATTAGGGTTAGTCATATTAATGTTTCAAAATTAAGATCCATTTATTGAAGGTTATGTTTGTCACATTACAAGGTTGGTATATGTTTGACACATTATAAAAAGATACAAAACTTTTAGCTCATCTAATGTATTATAGGGAAGGAAAAATAAAGTCATACTTGTTGTAAGGAAATTGATAGAAAATCATATTTTACTTTGCAAATGATGATTTATACTTGTCATAAGGACATTGATAACAAATCATCTTCAACTTTGCAGATAATGAATTATACTTGTTATAAGGACATTGATAGAAAATCATTCAATAATTTATACACATATTAAAGACATTGATAACAAATCATATTGAAATCCCCCGGATGGGGTGACATGTGCACAACAGCCGGCACACGGAAGGCCGTCGAGACACCCATTTATGGCATCAACCGGTGAGCACCCTCCCACTATTAATTAGGCCATGGCCTGCACCTGTCACCTTCAGTTGATGAGACCTCTAGCGCGCGGGAGAGGTACCAGTCGACAGAGCACTAACCATACAGCGTTAATGGCAATGGAGGTCATGGCAGTTTGGTGTTTTATCTTGGCAATGGATCGGATAGAGCTGCATTTGCCCCTCGTAGCACTCATTCTGTCCGAGCTGCATTTTCGACCTCTGCCAAAGACTGAGAAAGGAGAGGTCGAGCTGCAATTCCGACCTCCACCAATTCGGACTCCTCCCGAGGACTCCACCATGCCCAGGCTCAGAGGAAAATCACGCAGAGGGGCCGCCTGGTACAGGGCTGAATCCCAGCGCAAACGCATACAAAATTTCGAGCGAGCTCTTGCATTAGTGTCCATTCGACGCAAACGACGACCTTGGTCGCCTCCCATGGAAATTGTCGAGGAAATTAGCCTAGAGGAGGCCATGCAGAGCCACCCTCCCATCGCAAGAGCAGAGCAAAGCAAGCCACCGCCCAGAGTCATCCTGTGGAACCCTGGTGCCGCTAGCGTGGAGGACCTCTTCCCACCCTGCATTGTGGAGGAGGAAACTCCTCCCGATGACACTACAGGGATGGAGGAGCCAAGAGGGCCACCAAATCGACCAGCGGAAGACTCCAGCACAAGAGCAGTGAGGGACTTCGGCACACGGACTTTCGACGATAGCGGAGGAATGGACCAGCCTTCCTTCTCCGAACTCTGGCACCTACCACTCATTTTCGAGCTCCGAGGACGGATGGACGACCTGGATTTTCGTTTCGCCAGAATGGACCAAAGGCTAGATATGTTATTTGCAGCCCACTCCAAGAACCTTCCGAAGCGGCAGTGCCCAACGTGCGCTCAGTCGTACTCGCTTCCGGCAGATTGGCGTCAGACGGGGCACAAACGGGCAAGCACGAGAAAATAGATCCACCGGGGCTCTGGTTAGGATTTTCTATGCTGTTTCAGTTTAGTTAGAATGTTCAGTTTCCTTATGACTAGATATGGTCTCTTTTTTGAAACTCGTTAGCTTTACAGCCCTGGTTTCCCTCGGGCAGGGCGTGCAAATGTATATTTTGATAACAGATATGCACTTGGCACAGGAGACCCAACTGTCCTGGTTTCCTGCTCAGGCGGGACAGCTGGCGTCATCACCAGTCACTGTATACTCCTTTTTGCTAATATAACAGGCTTCACCCTTTTTATTTAAAAAAAAAAAACAAATCATATTGAAATTTATATATGACGATTTATACTTTTTTTAACAACATCGATAACAAATCTATTGATATATACTTTGCAAATGACGATTTATTCTTGAAATAAAGACATTTAAGTAGACCAGATATGAATCATGTTGTGTATATATTGTACCATGATAGAAACTATGACCATTATGCATCCATATATACAAAATATATTATGTTAAGATTGTTATATATATATATATATATATATATATATATATATATATATATATATACCCTGTGGTGTGTGGGTAATATATTTTTATTGGAGTTCTATCCCTTGAAATATTGTACATTTTTCTTTTATATAGTAGTTATAGTTTTGTGGCATTGTTAATTCCCACTAACCTTTCAATAATTAAAATATGGCATTGCTTATTTTATATATATATATATATATATAAAGAGGAACAATTAGGAAACAAATATACAAAGTATAATTAATTTACTATTCAATTTACTAGAGTGCATGTTTAAAAAAATGAAGTTTCATGGAAAAGGTGATATGATATTTTCATATTTAATAAATTGATTTTAAATAATATCTTAATCAAATTTAAGAAACATATTAAAAAAAAATATTTTAAATTTATCATTTTTTAAAAATATTTAGAAAATTTGTCCATTACAATTTTATTCAACAACTATGTAAAGATTATTTATTTTACTATATCATTCCATGACACATCCAAGATGATTTTACATTGACACCAATCATTTCACAAATACATTGTATTTGCAATAGTTAGTCCTTCATATTTGCCAAAAAAATAAAGTGTACTCTCAAAGAAGTGACACTTAAATTTTGAAAAATGTTTGTTGTCCATATCCTTAATTGAGAAAAATAAAACAATGTTAGATGTAGTATGTATAATCAACACAACATAAATACACATGAAAAGTAAAACATTTAATAAAATATTGATAACCACATTCCTTACAATAACCAATAAAAAAAAAAACACAATTTTTAAATTGATCATTTATTAATAAAGTATTAATGCAAATATAAATCAATAAGAAAATATTTAAAACATTGATAAAATATTAATAAAGTATCATTTATTCATGTTTTTAATACTGATTTATTCATGCTCTTTTAAGGATTTTAATACTTTATTAATAAAGTATAATTCATACTAAAACGTCATGGGATGAGAGAGTGTGTCACCTTTGTGACATTAAAAAGGTTGAAGATGAAAAGCACTTTCTCTTAGATTGTTGAGCCTATATCCATATTAGATCTCATTTTCAAAATATTGATCACACTACCAACCTTCCTAACCTCTTAACTCAATAAAAGTATGGTTATCTTGGAAAGCTTCTCTTAATGCTTTTCGAACACAAAAACAAAAAGTAATCACTTACCCTCTTAAGATTTGATAGACCAATTAGGTCTTAGTTGATGTTAATCACCATCATCATTACATTAATGTAATATATAATATGTATTAATGTTTATATCTTTACATAAATATTAATAATATAATAATAAAGTATTAATAAAGTAATAGTACATTAATAATGTATTAATGAGTTGTTTTCATAAAAAATTAATATATTAAAGTACTAATGTAATAATCAATTAATATAGTAATGGTTTATTAATTAGTAGATTAATAAATAAATGTATGTGTTAAAGTATTAATGTATTAATTAATTAATATATTAATAATTAATACATTTCAAAAGTATTAACCATTAATAAAATAATAATATACGAATAAAGTAATATATTAAAAATAAATTATATATAATAAAATATTATTAATTAATATATTGATAATGATTTAATACATAAAAATGTATCTTTAATAATACATTGATAAGTTAGAAGAATGCTTGTAAAAAGCGGGTTGTGTCAGTCCTACTTTCACTGGTATAGTCATCAATCTTCTTTTTTATGCCAATGATATCGTTCTTATGGCAAGGAGTCCCCATGATCTTGAAAACCAACTAAGAATCCTCAAGGATTTTTGCTCCAATATGGGTATGATTGTTAATATTGATAAGACTAAGGACATGATTATTAAATCCAATAAGATCCCTTATGATACCTTTGTATATGAAAACAACAACTTGGAGGAAGTGACTTCATACGAATATCTTGGAATTGATATTCACCACAAGCTCAATTGAAATTATAGCATTGAGAAAAGGATTATTGGGGGATGGAATGCTTATTATGGGCTTGAAAACAATTGTAAATCAACTGATCTTTGGAGTTGGGATAAGAAGAAACTCATCTTTGAGACTCTTGTTACACCTATTATTTTTTATGGATGTGAAGTCTTGGGCTATAGTATCTCTCGTGAATCCTGGAGAAAGATAGAGCAAATACAAAAGAATTTTATAACCTATAATCTCAAAATTAAAGGAAATATGCCATATCCCATCCTCCTCGTAAAAACATGCCTCTCCCCCATTGAGAGCATGGCTATGACTGGATACCTAATGTATAAGAACAAGTTAAACAACATGGAGGACAAGAGGCTACCTAAAATTGCTTCAAAATCAAGTCATAATCACCATCGACTCAAGCGAGGATGGCATAAAGACGTCCGGTCTTGGCTAAACTATTGGGGAATCATGGAAGAAATCATTTTGCAAAATAAATATACTATTAAAAAAAATGTCAAATCAAAATTTAAAGAAAAAATTTGGTGTGATAAAGAGTTAGAGGAAAAAAGAAAATTAAGGTATTATAAAGATGTAATCAACCCTAATCTAGAAGATCAAAATTATCTATGTGTTTTGCCAAGTGTAAAGAAAAAAGAAGCAATGCTAAGATAAGAACAAATTCTCACGAGCTCCATAGTGAAACCGGGCATTGGTCAATTCCTAAAACACCTTGGGATGAAAGATTGTGTCACCTTTGTGACACTAAGAAGGATTGAAGATGAAAAACACTTTCTCTTAGATTGTCTATCCTATACCCATATTATATTTCATTTTCAAAATATTGATCACACTAGCAACCTTCCTAACCTCTTAACACAACAAAAGTATGGTGATTTTGGAATGCTTCTCTTAATGTTTTTCGAGTACAGAAACAAAATTCTAAAGAATCACAAGTAATCATTTACCCTCTTAAGGTCTGATAGACCAATTAGGTCTTAATAGACGTTCATCATCATCATCATCATCATCAAATCAATTAAGATTTATAGATAAACTATAAATTAACTTAAATTAAACTATAGATTAAATATAATTAATTTTAAACTATAGATTTAATATTAATTTAAACCCTAATTTTAATTAATTAATTGAAACCCTAATTAAATTAATTTAAATTAAATCTATAGTTTAAATTAATCTATTATAGTTTCTCTAAATAATTTGTATAAGAGAAATAATGGTTTCTTAATTTGTATAAGATCATGAACGGTTTTTCTCCGTAATGGTTTTACTACAAGGAATATATTTCTCTACGTAATGGTTTCCGTAATGGTTTTACTACAAGGAAGATATTTCTCTACGTAATGGTCTCTCTAAGTAAAATTTGTATCAGACGAAGAATTTTTCTACAAGGAAGATATTTCTCTAAGTAATGGTTTCTCTATGAGCAAGATATAACAGCAATATATTTCTCTTTGTAATGGTTTTTCTATTTAATTTGTATAAGAGAAAGATATGTATAATAATAATAAAACTTTATGGTTTAAATTAATTTAAAACTTAATTATAAATTTCATTTTAATTAAATTAAATATATGTAATGTAAATAAATTTATAGTTTAACTATTTAATTATTTCATTGTTAATTCTAAATTAATCTATAGTTAAAATATTAAAATATTTAATAATTAACTATATTTCATGGTTACCTATACAATCAATATATAATTCTATTAATTATATTGTGTAAATTAATTTATAATTTAATTATAGATTTCACTTTAATTAACAAATTAATTTATAGTTTAATTATTTAATTATTTCATTGTTAATTCTAAATTAATATATAGTTAAAGTATTTAAATATTTAGTGGTTAACTATATTTCATGGTTACCTATACAATTAATACAATTTAAAAAATCAAAATATTTAAAATTTAAAATATATAATATATAAAATTTAAACCTAAATATATAAAATTTAAAATATATAATATATAAAAATGAAATCTTAATATATAAAGTTTAAACATTATCCATAATTTTTTCATCCTAACATCTCGTTCTTGTGTGTCCTTTTGATGTGACTTATTCTTTGAGGACACTTGTGTGCAAGTGATCCAGGTCATTATGTGATTGATTGTTTCGCTTATGGATTACAATGATGTTGTGGATAGGATGATATGTTATTTGATTATATTTGTATCGACATATGTTGTTGACTAGTTTCTCCTAAGTGTGCGGGACTCTGGACTGATTGAGGATGCCAATCACACTGATAGACCTCCTTGGACTCCAGATCGAGTCACATAGTGGTTTGTTTATGGTTTGAGCATTTTTTTTACTCCATATGTGACATATGACTGGTAAATTATGATGTTGATTTTGGATCGCTGACATGTTTCGTTGATGGATGCAGGCTGAAGATAGCTTGATAATCAAACTCACATTTGGAGTAAAGGGGTCATGTACGACAACCAGAGATATTGAGGGAGAGGTGTGGCAACATCCCTGCCACAACCTACTACCACTCCCATCGTGGCTGAAACTATAGGTTAACAACTACCTATTTCAATAAATCTACGATGTCGTGAGGGAAGACTGTGACAATCGCCCATGATGATTCTAAGGGGCACGCAATAAGGCATGGTCCTCATTCCTTAGAGGCCCTTGGTCTCCCACAAGGTCACCTAACGAAGTATCGACTCCAAGCGATTGACGTCTACCATCTCAATCAAAATGTGAGTAACACCCTTGGAGCATGTAGTGTGTTGTGAAGGTCATGTTGCATAAATGAAACATAATGAAGGAGAGTGACACCCTTGGAGCACGTAGTGCGTCTTGAAGGGCACGTCGTGGTTTTAACATTGGTGAGTCAATGAACCTATGTACCTAGGAAACAATATATTACCTTGACCTAATCAGCATTAAAATAATTATGAATGAGTAAAGTATATTAATTATAACTTTTCCCTAAAATATTTGTTAAGCCTAGTTGAAATTAAAGCCTAGGTCTAAGTAGGATTTGAGGACAAAAATTTAATTAAGCAATTAATTAAAAGGGGGAAAAATCAAATTAGAATTAAAAGGGGGGGAAATCAAATTTATAATTAAATGGAGGATTAAATTATTTAAAGGATTAAATGTTATTTATGTGCAAAACTTGCTAAATTTGAGCTTAGACAAAAAGGGGAAATTAATTGCAAAAGGAATGTGGAACATAGAAGGAATCTAGTATAGAGAACTTTCCTAAATTGAACTCAACTAAGCTTTAAAAGGCGTCGGTCTTTAAGGCAATGTGATGGAATAAAGGGACATCGAGGAGTGTTTTTAGAAACACTTTTAGGTGGGTGAGGGAAATTGACAATTTAATTTAATTAATTAAATGAATTTATGATGCAACTAAGGGATTGGGTGACAAGTGTAGGGGGGAAATATTTCCTAAATTAATTTTTAATAAAACTAATTTAATGTGCAAATGGAAATGTGAATAATAATAAATCTATAAAAGAGATGGAGAGAATAGGAATGGATCACCACTTGTAAGCATAAGTTTTCCCTCTTTTTCTTCACTGATTTTTCTTGTGGGAGTTGGGATGCCCAACTCGATAGCGAGTGGTAGCTTGACCTTGCGAGGCGAGATGGGAGCTAGATTCTTCTCTAGTTTGTGTGTGTGTGGCCCTTTTGTGGCTCGGGGGATCAAGGGGAATAAGAGTACCCCTAGCATTGACTGAAAAATACCGGTGAGATCTCAACGATTAGCAATAGAGAGCAAAGAGGATCGCCAACAGCCGAAATACATCAGCAAGCCAACGTCACTTACGGTAATCTCATTGAATTTCAATTTGTAAAGATTTGGTTATTTGTTTACGGTTTTCATTTCACTGGATATGTATAAAAACACTGTTATCTAATGATTTTTCCTTGCAGCTTGAACTGTCATAAGATCTGGCTTTTGTGTATGGTTTTTCCTGGTCGTGCTTGTGTGTAAAGATCTTGTTACCAAATTCCTTCTCCTTGTCGATTATATGGTTTTTAAGAATGTTGCAACTATGTGTATTTAAAATGTCGATTGATAACTCTTGACGTTGTTAGAAAATAAATTCATGAGGTCAGCTTTCCCATTCTCACTAAGTATTGAATTTATGATTTGTTGTCCCTTCGATCGCTAGACCCCCCTTGATACTTGTATTTTGATTGATATGAAGTCATTCTCAGATTTAAGTACCAACAGTTCTTGTCTATTTACACAACATGATTTAGTTTGCCCTGCTGGATGAGTTAGGTTGCCTGAAGATTTCATTTTTATTTTATTTATGAGCTTCTGAAATTTGTACGGAAGTTGGGATTGTTGCCTTTTTCGTGAAAAACGAGTTCTTATGTGACCCATGCCTCTTGTTTTAATTAGACTAAGTGCGCGCATCCTTCTTCATTTTGTTACCTTGAGTCTGATGATTGCACCCTTGACCTCTGCGCTTCCATTTATTTGTTCTCGTTTTCACTCAGTCTCTTGGTGTCCTGAACTTCTACATTATGAGATTCATCTATGTGTTTTTACCCAGCCTTGAGCTCTTATTTTGCCCAGCAAAATGATTTACCTCTGCATTCTCTTTTCATATCCCTATGGCTCTTATTTTTCCCAGCGAAAAAAATAAAAACGATTTTACCTCTCTGTGTTACCTCATGAAGTTTACCTTTACCTGACAATTTTGTTGTGTCAGGAATACCACAGGTGATAGCCTTATCTTCCTTCCTTTTAAATCGCCAACAATCTCATATCTACCCTCAGCGATTTTGGATTGGTGTATTCCCTACTCAGGATCAGCGTTTTTATTAATATTGCGTTGACCGAGAATGTAGAACCCAGCGTCCCACTCTTCTGCTAAGCGATTTCATCCTTAGGCACCTCTCTGCGTGTTGCACTTCGTTTTTCCCAGTTTTTTATTTTCTCCTTGCTTCCCTTCCTCTGTAACTCCGCCTTTTTGGTGTAAACATGTCAGGGTAATTCTTGTGTTTTACTTCAAGGTTTCGCTCCGCGTTTTGTGTGTAACTTCCCAGGGTTATCTCTGTGGTTTATGAAAACTGGACAACGACCCTCCCTTTTTCGCAGCGCCTGGCCTTGTCTCCTTACAAAAATTTAATGGTACTCAGTCGCTACAGGCTTACTTACTTTGGGAGAAATATGCCTTAGCTGGACGCACTGTGTCTCGCATCTGCGAAACCCTAATCGTATCCTTATTGGCAAGATCCTTGTGGGGATTTTCTTCACCAAAAAATTGTTTTTCTTCTTTAGTTAATGAGTTTTCCTGGCCAGATCTCTATGGCGATTATCTCCTCCAGAAAATTGTTTTTCGTCATCAAATTAAGGCGCCTTCACCGACGAGATTCCTGTGACAATTTTGACAGAGATTCCCTTCTCAGCCTTGCATTTACTCAAATTCTCCTTGTTATTTGGAGCTTGGAGTCTGGAAGAAGTGCACTAGCGATTTTTTTTAAGCCTCAAGACTCAAATATTTCTTCACATCCAGTCAACGATTTTAACTGTGCGTGCCGAGCGTTTTTCCTCTCGTTCGCTCGGTGCCTGGTATGGGTACGCTATCCACATCTTTATTTCTTCCAGATATCAGTGGTTCGCATGCGATCTCTACTGAGCCAATCTCACCCTTATCCTTGGCCTCTCTGAATCACTCTCCACTGAGTTTCCTCGCTTAAGCTAGTTTCTAGATATGACAGGTTCTATTTGGTGGTAAGTTTTACCCTTTACTTCTCAGGTAAAAATGTCTAATTTATGGTGAAGGTTTGTATTTACATTATAGTTGAATGATGCTAAAATTTATGAATTGTATGATTGACAATCGAAGTAACGATTGGGCCCATGATAACACGTTTATTTAAGTCTGGTTATTATTAATTAGTTATAGAATTGGTTATACCGAAGTAACTTGGTACGCATGCCTTCATGTTACTAAGGTTTTTCCTCCTTTAAATAACAAGAATTGGTTGTACCAAATTTTATGGTAGGTAAGTAGTATGTAGTTATGTGGCATATTTTAAACATGCCTGAACCCAATGAACAATTTTATTTCTAACTTTCGAACCATGTGGTTGATTTCCAACTAAGGTAAATTGTATGTATACTTTACTAAATTTTCACTGCTAGTGGCTTATGGTCAATCCACCCCTTTTTACCCTTTTTCAGTTGGTCCTTTATCTTAAATTTTTTATGCTTGACACTTTTGTTGGTGGGAATTATTTATTTATCATATCAATTAAAATTTTTATGACACGATTAATGGATGGTTGCTTAGCTCATTGATTTTGCAGCGTTGATGAATGATGTAGGGAATAAATTGACCGTGCGTACTGATTAATGTTGCACAAAGTTATTTATGTCGCTATATACCTAGTGCGTCTCGAGTAGTTGTTGAAATTAGTGATTGTTGATTTGAATGCTAGCGCACATTTCCTTAATGTGATTTAGGACTAGATGATGTATTTAGACTCCTTGTGGACGCTTGTTATATGTAATTTATGGTTAGGGACTTTATCCTACTTGCGCACAATGAATTCATGATGTGGTAAATAATGGTTAGACCTTAGCGCAATGAATTAATTGATGACACTTGTGTGCCTCAACTCAAGACGATGGATGATTTATGTATGTGATTAGATTTCCTTACACAAAAAATGAATAGTCATTTATATTACACCTTGTCTTGTGTTATTTCTTGGTTGATTTAAGTGATTAAGTTCTCTTGCGCCATGGAATGTTATGTTACATGTGTTGGTCCAAGAAGATGATGTTTTGGCCTTGTGTCGTAATTGATGTTTTATTTACCTAACGCAACCTTAAAAAGAAAAAAAAAAATTACCTGTTGTACGTCACTTGTGTTGTCATAACGGAGGGGTTGTTACATATGGTATCAGAGTGGGTTCAACCCTGCGACTGTGGATAGCCATACCTTCCACTGAATTAAGCCCTTGATTTATACTTAAGAGCTAATTAAAATTATAATATGTCCTCGTGGTAAGCACGATTAGATGACGCCATAGAGATTCGCAACGTGGTGCCAGGGGAGGAGGCACGAGGCCTCGAGTAACACCTGTGCCAGAGGGGTCCAACCCCCAAGGAAAAGAACAATTCCCTGGGTAGGATTTGATTGATGTAAGGGATGTGTATGGTCAAACAAGGAGCTTCCATGGAAATGTTAGAGGCCTTGAAAAACCTTATCTACTGAGATAAGGATATGGCGCCTGTATCCCTAAGCATCAACAGTGCGCCTCAGCTAGTACTGGTTGCCTTCACGGAAAACTCTAGAAGATTAAGTTCATGAGTTCACAAGTGCCACAGATGGATCAATCGTCGAGGCATGGCTGGAGATTGAGGCGATGTGCTTTGTGCTTTGCGCTTCACTATTACGAACTCCAACATGAAGGTCCGCATAGGCGGTCTTCAGCTAAAGGGGAGCACTCTTCTATGGGGGAAGGCACTCCAACCTCAACTAAACATGGTCGTCAAAGTCATGTTAGGGGAACGGTTCTAGGAGAAATAAATGTCAGAGGAAATCGTTGAGCGCCAGCTCGATGAGTTCAACTTCTTATGATAGGGTGGTCGTATGGTGCCAGATTATGAGACTAGATTTATAGGCTACTTCGGTATACCCCGCATCTGAACATGAAGAAGCTGGAGATCAGCAAGTTCATGACCGATCTTAAATCCATATTTCGTGTGAAGGTGGAATCTAAATTCCTCGGACATCGTACGATGAAATCTAGTAGGCCTCTTAGATAAGGAAAATTTGACCCCAAGAGTCCGAGAAAGACTCCTACAAGACCATCTGGACTGACAACATCTGGTGCACAGCAGCATCAGACGTCGTCCAGACCAAATCTCTTGGTATCAAGATACATCCATAGGACCCTTGTTCACGACACCTTAATGATAGGTTCCTCGGTAGAGGAATCCCTACAAGGGACCACTGCATCCACAACAACACCTCTAGTAATCATCGTTTAGTATTATCAGTAGAACAGACTAGGATCTTAGGTTGGTGGGCCAACAACTCCTATTACGGGGCCAAAAATACTGGACCGAAGGTGGGAGATCAACACGTGGAGATTCACCTTACTAGTAAGATTGTCCAGTTGAAAGGGCCAAAGAGGTTGAGTCAAGAGGACACGCTACCATGGGGGAAATGCGAAAGTCCCATAGGATTCATGACAGTGGTAAATAACTGCCAAGACGAGCACTAGTCCACTGTGCTCGAGGTGTCAGGTGCCATCACCAAACGAACTTTAGTATTTTTTAGACCCTGGTGCTATAGAGAGATCTAATTCTATTACCATGCTAAAGCAATTTGGGTAAGGGATTCAATAGGATGAGTTTAGATTTGTAGATGTCGATTCGACTGCCAACCAGATGGTTGGAGGAAGGGGTATGAATTGTCTCTTTAACCTAGGATAGTGTAATGAAGTCTGACCTATGTCACGATCTTAAGATGTTATAGTGATATGATCTATATGGACTGGTGGAAATTGCATGATGCAATACTCCATGGTAAAATGAGGCGGTTGAGTTGGACCGACGATGAAGGACAGAGAAGTGTGATTGTAGGAAGAAAACGAGGAGTATCCCCAAGGTTCATTTCTTCCCTACAACTACAAGAGAGCATGCACAAGGGTGCAATTTATATGCATATTTAGCGTCGAACGTCAAGGGCTTGGCGAAAGGATTAGAATACCTTTCGGTTGTAAGAGAGTTTGTGGGTGTGATCCCTAGAAGAATTACCAGCTATGTCACCCAAATCCAATATGGAATTTACAATCGACCTAAAACCTCAAACTGAAACGATGGAAAGAAATCCTTATCAGATTTCAACCCCTGAGTTACAGGAGCTGAAAGTGCAACTGAAGGAATTGTTGGACCTAGGAATTATGCATCCAAGTGTATCGCCTTGGGGTGCTCCTGTTAAATTATTATGGAAGAAGGATGGGCCGTGCAGACTCTTCTTGACTATCGTCGATTATTCCTTGACGACATTTTGATATATTCTCGAATAAAGGAAGATCAGGGTGAACTTATACGCTTGGTACTACAGTGTTGTGAGAGAACAAATTATGGGAAGTAATCTCAATGCTATTGAGGATTCATTTCTTAGGACATGTTGTCTCCAACGAAGGTATCATTGTGGATCCGATGAAGCTAGAGACTATTATGGAGTGGCCTGCATCGACAAATCTCCCAGAAGTGTGTAGTTTCATGGTTTAGAGGGATATTATCGAGAATTCGTCGAGGGTTTTTCGAAGATAGCAAGTTCGATTATGGAATTGTAGAAGAAAAACAAGAAGTTTGTATGGGCCAAGAATGCACGGAAGCATTTCGAAGGCTCAAGGAGTTGTTGATGATAACACCAATCTTAAAGGACCCTAGCTTAGATGAGGACTTCTTGGTATGCACTAATGCATCCAAGGAAGGCTTAGATGGAGTCTTGAGGAAAGGCGATCGAGTGATCGCTTAAATCTCGAGGAAGTTACGGAAGCATGAGGAGAACTACGTGACGCACGATTTGGAGTTGTTAGCCATCGTGTATGCCATGAGAGTGTGTAGACACTACCTGATTAGATGAAAATTCAAACTTAAAATGGACCATTGTGGTATGCATCACCTTTTTACGCAAATGACTTGAATGCATGGAAAAGGTGTTGGTCAGAACTTCTTATCGATTGCGATATTGAGATTTCCTACTTAAAAGGAATATTGAATAGAGTGGTAGATGCGTTGAGTTAGAGACCATGCATTATTTTTAGTGATCCCTCTTCAAATGAATCTACGTGAAAATATTCTAACTATAGTGCGATGCTGACTGGTATAAATAGGGTAAGGAATTTTTCAAGAAAGACACCATGTTGGTACCAAAATTGAGGGATATACTATGGCCAACGACAAATTGAGAAGTTTTTATCTTATGAAAATATCATAGAGAAGTGTACATGGCTCATCCTGGAGTCATGAAGATGAGGACCAACCTTAAGCCCTTATTCTTCTGGAAGGGATAAAGGCGAACATCGTCAATTGTGTGGCGACATGTCTAGAAGGTCGGCAGGTGAAGGCTGAACATAGACACTCGGTAGGATTTCTACGGCCACATGTCATTATAGAATCAACATGGGTGGTCATTTCAATGGACTTCACTATTGAATTATCATTGATGGCAAGGAGGCATGTCCTGATTGTCATGATAGTTGAAACTATGATGAAGAGTTCACATTTTGACCCTGTGCATACGACGCATTAGGCATCCGGTATGGAAATAACTTATATTAGCGAGATATTGAGACTTCAAGACGTACCAAAAGGAGCTTATCCGATTGAGGATCGATGTTTTTAGGGAAAATTTGGACTAGTTTCCAAGAGGACTTAGGAACCCCACTTAAATTTAGTACCACATATTACCCGGAGGCATATGGGAAGAAAAAACACATAAACAAAACTTTGGAAGGTTGTGTTGCATATTCATATGTTGGACCAACAAAAATGTTGGGAATAGTTCTTGACATTCTTAGAGTTAGCTTACAGCAACAACTATCAAAGTGTCAGTAACATGTTGCCATTTGAGTTTCTTTATGGGAGACTGTGTCAGACGCCATTGGGTTGGGATCAACTCGAGGATGGGGTCCTGGAAGGACCAAAAGTGATCCAAGTATTAGACGAACAAATACAAATGATATGAAAATGGGTTGGAAGAAGCATAAGATCAACATAAGGGTTTTTTCGATGCACATCACATGACCATACTGGAAGGGCCTAATGGCTAATTATGCCTCATTCTTTGAGTAATATGAAAGATGTATATGTTGTATCTGTTTGTGACTTTAGGTCAGTGATCCTACGTATGTGATTGAATTTAATTCTTAGTGGATGTTGGGAGAGGGTGTGCTCACGACGGAGCCAATCCAAATTCTGGACCATCGTATTCGACAGCTATGGTGTTGATCTATTGATTATCTCAAGGACCAGTGGGACAATTTTAGTCCACACTCAGCTACCTGGGAGGATGCATATGATATGCATCAACAATTTCCATTTTTGTTGATAGCTAGAAATTTAGATATTGTCAAATAGTTTATTTATGCACTTGTATACCGTGAAACTTCAGGACAAAGTTTAAAACAAGAGGGGGTGTATGTAACATCCCGCTCTTGCATGCCCTTCTGATGTGACTTATTCTTTGAGGAAACCTGCATACAAGTGATCCATTTCATTATTTGATTGACTATTTCGCTTATGGATTATGATGATGTTGTGGATATGATGATATGTTATTTGATTATATTTGTATCGACAGGTGTTGTTGACTAGTTTCTCCTAAGTGTGCATGACTCTAGACTGATTTAGGATTTCAATGGCATCGATGGATCTCCTTGGACTCCAGATCATGTCAGGGAGTGGACTATTTATGGTTTGATTGTTTTTGTTATTGCATATGTGACATATGACTAGTAAATTATGATGTTGATTTTGGATCGATGACATGTTTCATTGATGGATGCAGGATGATGATAGCTTGATCATTAGACTCACATTTGGAGTAAAGGGGTCATGCACGACAAACAAAGATATTGAGGGAGATGCATGGCAACAACCCTACCACAACCTACTAGCACTCTCATTGTGGCTCAAACTGTAGGTTAACGACCACCTAGTTTTAGAGATCCACGATTCCTTGAGGAAAGACTGTGATAGTCTCTCACGATGATTCTAAGGGGTGCGCAACAAGGCAGGTTCCTTATTCCTTAGAGGTCCTTAGTCTCCCACAAGGTCACTTGACGGAGTATTGACTCCAAGGTCTTGAAATCTACCAAAATCAGTCAAAAGGTGAGTGGCACCCTTGGATCACTTAGTGCGTCATGAAGGGAATGTCGCATAAATGAAACATAATGAAGGCGAGTGGCACCCTTGGAGCACATAGTGAATCTTGAAGGGAATGTCACGGTTTTAACACTGGTGAGTTAATGAACCTAGGTACCTAGAAAACAATATACTACCTTGACTTAATCAACCTTAAAATAATTATGCATCAGTAAAGTATATTAATTATAAATTTTATGGTGCAGACCTCCTTCCCTCAGGTCGATATCTACACAGGATATTCTCTAAACATAGGCAAGGGTTAACTGACCTCCTTGCTTAAGCCTGCAAAGGATTTCGGGTCTTATGAGTTGGGCACTTAGAATACAATGCCACAGCCCTTAGCAATAGCCGAAACATGAAATTGGAAATGGGCTTAAGGTGTAAGCCCCCTCTTCAGCCCCTTTTCCAATATGACCATAGCTAAGCCTTAACACAAGCACCTTTCACAACTTGTGACTTTGTGAGTTGGAGCGCCAACCTCTCATGCTCTTCCCTTGCAAATCCTCGAAACACGATATGCCAATGAAGGTTGACTCCACCCAAAGAAACAGGTGCATGCCACCTATCACCTATGTTTACTCCACTTACAGAGTGGGTCCTTGACACTTGTTCACACAAGTCTTCGACTTTCGCAAATTGAGGAACAACGAAAAACCATTCCTCTCCCTCTACAAATCATCGACTCCAAAATCATGCCTTCGACGAGATCGACGGTTGTGTGACTCCCTCAATCCAAAGTCCCTCATTGTATCTGGATATGACGGTCACTATCCTTCCTAAGCTTAAGAGTGTTGAAAGACACTCATTCTTAATCCTTCCACTGTTCCACAAGATTGCACAGCTCATGGAACTTTGGCACTTCCTC
Source organism: Picea engelmannii (assembly GCA_009831015.1). Taxonomy (NCBI): domain Eukaryota; kingdom Viridiplantae; phylum Streptophyta; class Pinopsida; order Pinales; family Pinaceae; genus Picea; species Picea engelmannii. Next base: position 402,725 of record ML783301.1, read on the forward strand.
TTGAAGCGATTCCACCGTCCAATTCAACTTCTCAAGGACTTCTGGCCAAATGAATTGGCGTCCTCCCTCCTAAACTTGACTTATGTGAGACGATTTCGACCTCCGCCTCCCTTTGAACACTTAAGAGGTTCTATCCCTTCTGAGCTTTCGCTTACGAACTCAAGGCTTCCAAAAGGGTGCTTGTACGCACTCCTTGCGGTGATTTTCAAATAACCTCTGGTTATTTGGGTCTTCGACTCTATGCACCTCTTGCAACAGTAGTCTCTCAATCTCCCTCTTGAGTTGGTAAAATCTCAAACCTCGCCCAGCCTGTGGACACCTTGCACAGCTCTAAGCTAACCTTGCACTTCAACCTGTAAAAACATGATTTGAATCTCCTCTGAGAGTTCTGAGATGAAACTCATAGCCTAGTCGACGCACTCCTTGTGGACCCTCCACTAGACTCTTTGCAAGAGTTCTCAGAAAGAGAAACAACTGAAACTCATTCTCCCCTTATCTAGAATTTAAACATTCAACATAGAATTCTAGAGCACACACACACAAATTTCATGGAAATAAAATGCACATAGAGAATATAAACTAGCCTCCAACATACCATTCAACAGGTGGTTCCAACAACCATAACAAACACATAGATTGGAATAAAAGTTTTCTTCTATTAATTCCAGTGCTCCTATACATTGTAAAGAACAACAACAAGAATGCATAAAATTCTTCGTTTTCCTCTGCAGCTCTACAACTTACCAAATTCTAAATAATAATGAGTTATTCTTAAGATACAAGGCGAGGGTGTCTATCATTCATTTTCCCTCCTATGCTCCTAAAATGTCTAATCTATTAAATTTAAACCTACCTACTTGCATTAAACAGGCTTAAATTCTTATCGAATCTGTGGATAGGAACATACGCTCCAAAATCAGTTTGGATCTTCAGATATAAATGCAACTGCACTTTCCTCCCGTCCATTACATTGATGCTTCAGATTTTAAATTTCAAAACGTTTTCACAAAAACATGTTCAAATTATATCTATTTGTCCAACTATCTCTTTGGCTAGGCACATGCTTTGGCTTTCAATGATGCTCTTGCATCATACTCCCTTGCTGGAAAATTTTCATGAACTCCTATTCATGAGTTCCTCCATTGTTTGTCCGTGCTTTTTAATTGCTACTTCATCCTCCCAACTGGCATCTTCAACTGGATGTCTTTCCACTTGACCAAGTATTCAAAATACTCTTTTCTCCTGGTCTTTCTGTTAATCCTCTTGCCAATTATGCTTTCCATCTGTGAATTTTCAGCTACAGGCATTTGCTTCGTCCATGGAATTTCTTCCTGTTCACTCTCCGCTCCTGCTTCTTCAGCTCTGTAAGGGTATAAATCTGCAACATTGAATATCATTGATATTCTGACCCCATCGGTTAATTCAATCTCATACGCATTTGCCCCAAATTTTCTTATGACGTTGCACAGTCCAATTTTCTTCATCTTCAACTTGTTGTATGTTCCCCTTGGGAACCTTTCCTTCCTCAAATGTGCAAGAATCAAATCACCAACTTCAAATTGAAGTTCTCACCTGTGTTTATCTACTCTATGCTTGTACTCTTGACTTGAACTCTGCAATCACTCCTTGATTCTGCTATGAAGCTCCTTCATCCCTTCTGCAAAGTCCTCTACACTAGCACTCCTGAATTCAACTTGTTTTGAATCTTTCAATTTAGAGACACCCCTTGGCTGCATTCCATATACAATTTGGAATGGACTATGCCCTGTGATTCTATTGAGTGAATCATTGTAAGAGAATTCCACCTGTGACATAATGTGATCCCATTGACTATGGTGTTCAGTCACTAAGCTCCTTAACAAATCTCCCAAGCTCATGTTCACGACCTCTGTCTGTCCATCCGTCTGAGGATGATACGCTAAGCTAAAAGACAAGTTTGTTTCCATCTTCTTCCATAAGGTCCTCCATAAATGTCCTACGAACTTGGTATCTCGATAAAAAATGATACTCCTTGGAAAGTCGTGAAGTCTGACGACTTCCTTGAAAAATAGGTTTGCAATATGAGTTGTGTCACTGGTTTTCTAGCATGGTATGAAATGTGCCATCTTTGAAAATTAGTGTACCACTACAAAGATTGAATAATATCCCCTATGTGTCCTTGGCAGTCCTAATATGAAATCCATGCTCACTGCATCCCACGACCTTTCGGGTATAGGTAATGGATGATATAACCCTGCATTCTGCCTTTTTCCCTTCGTGTGCTGAAAAATTTTGCACCTGTCCACAAATTTCTTCACATCTGTCCTCATCCCTGGCCAGTAATATGAGCCATTCAACTTTGAGAATGTTTTTTTATGTCTGAAGTGTCTGACCAATCCTCCGATGTGATTTTCCTTTAGCAAATTCTCCCTCATGGAGTATTTTAGAATACATAGCTGATTTCCCCTGAAAAATAGTCCATCCTGGATTATGTACTCAGTCCATTGGATTTTGTCCCTGAGAATTGGATTCTCAAATGCCTCATATGCTTCTTTGAAATATGGATCATCCCTGTACATTTCTTTGAGGTTATCAAAACCCAAAGTCTTAACTCTAAATTTCTGCATAAGCAAACATTTCCTGCTCAAAGTGTCAACAACTTTGTTAGCAGTTACAGAAATATGCTTAATCAAAAAGGTAAAATTCTACATGTATTCAACACATTTAGCATGTTTTTGGTTCAACTTTTCCTATCGAGTCACGAATTGCAAAGCATGATTATCACTATACAAAACGAACTCTTTTGGAACCAAATAGTGCTTCCATTTCTTCAGAGCTTATATGATTGCATAGAATTCTTTGTCATATGTGGAGTACTTAATCTTTGCTTCATTCAGTTTTTTCACTGAAATACTCGACCGTCCTGTTGTATTGGTTTAAGACCGCTCCAATGGAAAATCCACTCACGTCACACCTGACCTGGAATGTCTTGCTGAAATATGGAAAAGCCAAAATTGGTTGCTCAGTGATCTTCTTCTTCAGCAGGTTGAAGCTCTTCTCTGCTTCCTCCATATAGTGAAAAGATTTATGTCTTTTCTTCACTGTATCCATCATCGGTGTGATAATTCCACTGAAGTTTCGGATGAATTTCCTGTAGAATCTAGCCAAACCATGGAAGCTTCGAACTTCGAACACGCTCTTTGGCGCTGGCTAATCCTTAATCGCTATATTTTTTCCGGATCCATTTTCAATTCATTTGGAGAGATAACAAAACCCAAATAAATGAGTTATGTCTTCATAAATGACGATTTCTTCATGTTGATAAACAATTTCTCTTGTTTTAACCTTCTCATTACTACAGCTAAATGCTTCAAATGCTCTGCTTCAGTTTTGTTGAAAAATAATATATCGTCAAGATATAAAATGACGGATTTCCCAATGAAATCCTTCAGGACTTCGTTCATCAACCTCATGAAAGTACTAGGCACATTCATCAAGACAAATGGCATGAAAAGCCATTCATACAACCCTTCATTCATCTTGAATGTTCTCTTCCATTCATCACCTTCTCTCATTCTAATCTGATGATATCCGCTTTTCAAATCAGTCTTTGAAAAAACAATTCTCCACTCAAGCAATCCATCAAGTCATCCATCCTTGGAAATGGGAACCTATACCTGATGGTAATTTTGTTGATTTCTCTTGAGTCTGTACACATTCTCTAGCCATTGTCTTTCCTTGGGCTGAGCACTATTGGAACAACGCATGGACTCAAGCTCTCCCAAATCAATCCTTTGTCCATTAAGTCCTGGACTTGTCTCTTAACTTCTTCATTCTCCTACGGCGTCAACCTATAAGCTACTTTGTTTGGAAAAATGACTCCACGTATAAGATTGATATGATGGATTATACTCCTGATAGGTGGCAACGAACAAGGTAGTTTGTCCACTACTATATCAACAAATTCTTCCAGCAACTCTTGGATTTCTTCCAGTAAATCATCTATCCTAGTGTTGTTCAAAACAATTATGGGCTTCCTAACCAAAATGAATTGTGTGTCTTCCTTCTTCTTGAATTCCTTAAGAAGTTCCTTCCCACCCATAAGAAATGCAGTGTTGCTCATCTATGTTTTCACCTCTTTATCCTTAATTGGCAACAACATGTGCGTCCTACCATTTTTCTCCAGAGTGTACGTGTTCTTTCTCCCATCATGCACCACATTTATGTCATATTGTCACAGTCTACCCAACAATAGATGACAAACATCCATGGGAATGACATCACATAATATCTCATCTTTATATCCTCCTATTTTAAATTCAACTAAACATTGTTTAGTGACATTTACCTGATGTCCTTTTTGTAGCCATGAAACTTTGTATAGGCTTGGATGCACAACAGTCTCCAACTCCATCTTTTCTACCATTTCCGTGGATACAAGATTATCTATGCTACTACTATCTACTATGACCTTGCATACCCTATCTTTGGTTTTGCAAGCAGTCCGAAACAGACTGTTTCTTTGGGCTGGGTTCTCTGGCTCCTTCTTTGGTTTCAAGAGAAATTTATGCATCATCAAAGATCTTCTTCCCTCATCGTCCTTTGCCTCAACATTCTGTCCTTGATCTTCGACAATGTGAGTTTCACCACCATATTTCTTCCTATTTGGACACTCATAGGGTTTATGTTTGATTTTTCCATAGATAAAGAATTTCACTTCACCTCCTCTGCCTCTTCCTCTTCCTCTGGCTTGAGAAAAAGTATTTCTATCAGCATACTGCCTCCCCTGTGAGCTTCCTCCTCTCTCAGATTGAGTTTGAGGTCTCTTCCCCTCTTCTTTAGGCTTCAGAGTTCTATCCTGGGCAATTGTCTTGCCTCTTCTTTGACTTCTGCCTCAACCTCTTTGACCTTTCTTTTGGCTCATCTTCTCTTCAACTTTTAGAGCCATCTGATAAGCATATTCTATGGTTTGGATGGTTATCATGTTCATCTCGTTCTGAATGTCATATCGTAGACTATTCATATACCTGGCAACTTTCTCATCATCGTTTTCCCGATGACCTGCTCTAATGTTTATCCTATAGAACTCTTCAGTGTATTCTTTCACTGACACCAGCTTCTGTCTCAAATTCTGCATCCTTCGAAACAAATTTATTTGATAATCCCTGGGTATAAACTTGGCTTTCATTTTTGAAACCATTCTATCCCAGCTCTTGATTTTCTTCTTTCCCTTGCAACGTCTGTCAGCCTACAGTTCATCCCACCACAATGCTGCATGCCCTTTAAGTCTAGTAATGACATGTTTGACTTTCTTGTCTTCCTCGACATCCTCATAGTTGAAGTGTTTGTCTAGAGCTCTAATCCAGTCTAGAAGCTATTCAACGTCTAGGTTGCCTTCATACATTGGAATGTCCATTTTTTCCCTAGCACCTATCCTTGCAACAACCCTGAATAGGCGTTCTTCTGCAGTATCTTCGACTGCAACTTCTTCTCCTCCGTTTTTAGCTTCATTTTCACTTTCAACTTCGCTAATATCTCCAGCGTCAACTGTTCACCTCTGTGCTATCTCCATAGCATAAAGTATGGCACGTAATTCGTGCATTTCTCTTTCCACTGTTGCATTAGGTATGGGCCTTTCTCTTATTCTCGATGACATGGTTGTAAAATTCTTCTTTTCTCTCTGTTGTAGAAAGCAAAGAATTTGTTCTGGGCTCTAATACCACAATTAGTGCAGACCTCCTGCCCTCAGGCTGAGACCCTCACAGTATCTTCTTTAAACCTTGACAAGGGTTAACTGAACTCCTTGTTTAAGCCCGCAAAGGATTTTGGGTCTCACGAGTTGGGCACTTCGAATACAATGACACAACCCTTGGAAATAGACAAAATGCGAAATTGCAAATGGGCTTATGGTGTAAGCCCCCTCTTCAGCCCCTTTTCCAATATGACCACAACCAAGCCTTAACACAAGCACCTTTCTCAACTCACGACTTTGTGAGTTGGAGCGCCAACCTCTTGTGCTCTTCACTTGCGAATCCCCGAAACGCGATATGTCAACGAAGGTTGACTCCACCCAAAGAGACGAGCGCATTCCACTTGCCACCTTTGTTTACTCCACTTACAGAGTGGGTCCTTGCGACCTGTTCGCACGAGTCTTTGGCTTTCGCAACTTGAGAGAACAACGAACAACCGTTCCTGTCTCTCTACAAATCCCTGACTCCGAAATCGTGCCTTCGATGAGATCGACGACTATGTGCCTCCCTCGATCCAACTACCCTCATTGTATCTGGATATGACGATCACTATCCTTCCTAAGCTTAAGAGTGTTGAAAGACACTCGGTCTTAATCCTTTTGTTGTTCTAGAAGATCCCACGTCTCACAGAACTTTGGCACTTCCTCATGAAGCGATTCCACCATCCAATTCAAATTCTCAAGGACTTCTGGAAAAATGACTTGGTGTCCTTCCTCCTGAACTTGACTTATGTGAGACAATTTCGACCTTCGCCTCCCTTTGAACACTTCAGAGGTTCTATCCCTTCTGAGTTTTCACTTACGAACTCAAGGCTTCCAAAAGGGTCCCTGCATGCACTCCTTGCAGAAATTTTCAAATAACCTCTGGTTATTTGGGTCTTCGACTCTGTGCACTTCTTGCAATAGTAGTCTCTCAATCTCCCTCTTAAGTTGGTAAAATCACAGACCTCACCCAGCCTGTGCACACCTTACATGACTCTAAGCTAACCTTGCACTTTGACCTGTAAAAACATGATTTGAATCTCCTCTGAGATAGCTGACATGAAACTCATAGCCTTGTCAACACACTCCTTGCGGACCCTCCACTGCACTCTTTGCAGGAGTTCTCAGAAAGAGAAACAACTGAAACTCATTCTCCCCTTATCCAGAATTCAAACATTCAACATAGAATTCTAGAGCATACACACACAGATTTCATGGAAATAAAATGCACACAGACAATATAAACTAGCCTGCAACATACCATTCAATAGGTGGTTCCAACAACCATAACAAACACATAGATTGGAATCAAAGCTTTCTTCTATTAATTCCAGTGCTCCTATACATGGTAAAAAACAATAGCTAGAATGCATAAAATTCTCTATTCTCCTTTGCAGCGCTACAGCTTACCAAATTTTGAATAATAATGAGTTATTCTTAAGATACAAGGTGAGGGTGTCTATCATCCATTTTCCATCCTATGCTCCTAAACTGTCTAATCTATTAAATTTAAACCTACCAACTTGCATTAAACAGGATTAAATTCCTATCACATCCACGGATAGGAACATACGCTCCAAAATCAGTTTGGATCTTCATATATAAATGCAACTGCACTTTACTCTTGTCCATTACATTAATGCTTCAGATTTTAAATTTCAAAATGTTTTCACAAAAACGTGTTCAAATTACATCTGCGCATCCAACTGTCTCTTTGGCTAGGCACATGCTTTGGATTTCAACGATGCTCCTGCATCATTTTCCCTTAAAAAATTGCTAATCCTAGTTGAAATTAAAGCCTAGGTCTAAGTAGGATTTGAGGACAAAAATTTAATTAAGCAATTAATTAAAAGGGGGGGAAATCAAATTAGAATTAAAAGGGGGGGAAATCAAATTTAGAATTAAATGGAGGATTAAATTATTTAAAGGATTAATTTTTATTTATTATCAAAACTTGCAAAATTCGAACTTAGACGAAAAGGGGAAATTAATTGCAAAAGGAATGTGGAACATAGAAGGAATCTAGTATAGAGTACTTTCCTAAAATGAAATAAACTAAGCTTTAAGAAAGATGTCTATCTTTAAGGGAATGTAAGGGAATAAAGGGATATCGATGATCGTTTTTAGGAACACTTTTAGGTGGGTGAGAAAAATTGGAAATATAATTTAATTAATTAAATGAATTTCTGGTGCAACTAAGGGATTGGGTGACAAGTGTACGGGGGAGAATATTTCCTAATTTAAATTTTAATAAAACTAATTTAATGTAAAAATGGAAGTCACTAAGAATAAATATATAAAAGAGATGGAGAGAAGAGGAATGGATCATGACTGGTAGGCGTAAGGTTACGCTGCCAATATTTTTCTTGATTGATTTTTCTGGTGGGAGTTGGGATGCCCAGATTGATAGGGAGTGGTAGCTCGACTTTGCGAGGTGAGTTGGGAGCCAGATTCTTCTCTAGTTTTTGTGTGTGTGGCTCCACGTACCAGTGAGGTCTCAACGATTAGCAAGCGGGAGCGAGGAGGATCTCCAACAACCGAAGAACATCAACAAGCCAGCGTCAATTAAGGTAATCTCATTGAATTTCAATTTGTAAGGATTTGGTTATTTGTTTATAGTTTTTATTTCTCCACATATGTATAAAAACATTGTTATCTAATGCTTTCTCCTTGCAGCAACTGTCGATCTGGTTTTTACTGGTTCTTGTTACCAAACGCCTTATCCTTGTCGATTATATGGTTTTTAAGAATGTTGCAACTATGTGTATTCAGAATGTCGATTAATAAGGGTCCGTCTTGACGTTGTTAGAAAATAAATTCAAGAGGTCAACGCCTTTCCCATTCTCACTAAGTATTGAATTTTTTATTTGTTGTCCCTTCGATCGCTAGACCCCCCTTGATAGCTGTATTTTGATTGATATGAAGTCATTCTCAGATTTTCAACGCCTTTCCCATTCTCACTAAGTATTGAATTTTTTATTTGTTGTCCCTTCGATCGCTAGACCCCCCTTGATAGCTGTATTTTGATTGATATGAAGTCATTCTCAGATTTAAGTACCAACAGATCTTGTCTATTTACACAACATGATTTAGTCTTCCCTGCTGGATGAGTTAGGTTGCATGAAGAATTCATTTATTTTTTATTTTTGAGCATCTGAAATTTGTACGGAAGCTGGGATTTTTGCCTTCTCGTGAAAACCCAGTTGTTATGTGACCCCTTCCTCTTGTTTTAATTAGACTGATTTTTGAGCACACATCCTTCTTCATTTTGTACGCTGAGTCTGATGATTTCGCCCTTGACCTCTTCGCTTCCATTTCTTTGTTCTCGTTTTCACTCAGTCTCTTGGCGCCCTGAACCTCTACTTTCTGAAATCCATCTCTGTGTTTTTACACAGCCTTGAGCTCTCACTTTTCCCAGCAAAACGATTTACCTCTGCATTGTTTTTTCATAGCCCTATGGCTCTTAGTTTTCCCAGGAAAAAAAAATGATTTTACCTCACGATTTTACCTCTCTGTGTTACCTCGTGAATTTTATATTTACTCGGCAATTTTGTTGTGTCAGTAATACCACAGGTGATATATTTACTATGCCTTCCTTTTAAATCGCCAACAATCTCGTATCTACCCTCAACGATTTCAGATTGGTGTATCCCCTGCTCAGGCTCAATGTTTTTATTATTATTGTGTTAACCGGGAGTGTAGAACCCAACGTCCCACTCTTATGATAAGCGATTTCATCCTTAGACACCTCTCTGTGTGTTGCACTTCGTTTTGTCCAGTTTTTTGTTTTCTTCCTGCTTCCCTTCCCTTGTAACTCCTCGTTTTTGGTGTAAACATGCCAGGGTAATTCTTGCGTTTTACTTCAAGGTTTTTCTCTGCGTTTTGGGTGTAACTTTCCAGGGTTACTCTGTGGTTTCTGAAAACTAGACAATGACCCTCCCTTTTTCGCTGGGCCTGACCTTGACTCCATATGAAAATTTAATGGTACTGAGTCGCTACAGGCTTACTTACCTTGGCAGAAATCCGCCTTAGCTGGACGCACTGTGTCTCGCAGCTGCGAAACCCTAATCGTATCCTTCTTGGAAAGATGCCTGTGGGGATTTTCTTCACCAGAAACTTGTTTTTCTTCTTCAGTTAATGTGTTTTCCTGGCCAGATCTCTGTGGCGATTTTCTCCTCTAGGGAAAAAAATTTCGTCATCAAATTAAGGCGCCTTCACCGACAAGATTCCTGTGACAATTTTGACATATATTCCCTTCTCAGCCTTGCATTTACTTAGATTTCGCTTATCATTTGGACCTCGAAGTCTGGCAGAAGCGCGTTAGTGATTTTTTTAAGGCTTAAGACTCAACCCCTTTTTACCCTTTTTAGTTGGTCCTTTATCTTAAAAAATTTATGCTTGACACTTTTGTTGGTGGGAATTAGTTGTCCTTGCACAATTTATTTAGCATATCAATTAAAGTTTTTATGACACGATTAATAGATGGTTTCTTAGCGCATTAATTTTGCAGCCCCGATGAATGATTTAGGGAATAAATTGACCGCAAGCACTGATTAATGTTGCGCAGAGTTATTTATGTGTCTAGATATCTAGTGCGTCTCAGTGGCGGTTGTAATTAGTGATTGTTGATTTGAATGCTAGCGCACATTTTCTTAATGTGATTTAGGACTAGTTGGTGTATTTAGATTCCCTGTGCGCACTTGTTATATGTAATTTATGGTTGGGGACTTTAGCCTACTTGCGCACAATGAATTCATGAGGTGGTAAATAATGGTTAGACCTTAGCGCAATGAATTAATTGATGACACTCTTGCACCTCAACCCAATACGATGTATGATTTATGTATGTGATTAGATTTCTTTACACAACAACTTTATACATTCGTTTATCTTACGTTTGCTTAATTGATCTTTTATTTACATGACGCAACCTTAAAAATAAAAATAAAAATTACCTGTTCTACGTCACTCGTGTTGCCGTAAAGGCGGGGTCGTTATATCCATGAATGTCATTTAAAAAATATATATATGGAAAGAAAAATAAACACAGTTTAAACCTATTTAATTAGTTTACATATGTTTACAATTTAAACCTATTTAATTTACTTTAGACATATTTCATTTTCTCATCGCATCCCTAGTTCATTTTCTCATCCCTATTTAAATTTCTCATGGCATCCCTACTTCAATTTCTCATCCCTATTTAATTTTCTTATACCTATTGCATATGCTATTTTCTTAATAGAATGGATTTAACTATGTTGTGAAAGTGCCTATCATATACTAATATAATGGCTTTAACTAACCTCTGAATGGATCATTGGAGAAAGTTTGAGAACATATGGGTGAGTGCAAGAATTTGGTGACCAAAAAAGTGGAAGGGCATGATTAAGAATGAGAACTCTCAGGAACACGCATGTGTTCCTATATTTATAGGTTTGGATATAGCTGAAACTCCATGTATATTTCCATGTAGGTTGAGTGGAAAAACTGTGTGCACGGTCTTACTGATAAAAAATATATTAAGGGCTCAAGCGTGATTTGTACCCATTGTGCACAAATCATGCTCGTGCTTCTCTCAATGGGAAAACATAGTGGAGATAGAGAAGATGAAGAAAGGGAGGAGGGGGCCACTGTGTCCAGGTATGTTACATTTTTCTTAATTTTAATCCAATTTAGTATTTTTCTCAGAATAAACTAAATTTAAAAAAAAATGTAATTTTGTATTTCAAATAAAAAAGGAACATAATTTACATGCCAGGGATTTGAAATTGCATAATATATAATACAATGGAACCCCAAGACAATTTAAACCGCTCAAAAGAAAACCAAGGAGATCAAAATCCCAACCCACCACAACCACACAATGTAAACACTAAAATTGATGAGGGTTTGGTTATATTACAAACCCTTGAGGAACAATTAATGGAGACTAAATATCCTAGAAGAGTATCCTTTGCCACTTATTTGGACATCATTGTGTAGTCCATTGCAAGTGCCCAATGTAAATTGGCCTCTATTTCAGATTATAGGGAACAAATGTATGAGTACTATAGCACTGGTTTTGACAGAAACTAAGTCAAAGAACTGAGCATTTCAAAACAACAAATATTGTCTATTTTTAGGGATCCTAGAAATGGACAAGAACTACCATTGACTAGGAAACAAATCTCCATTGACTAGTGCATCCATCCCTAGACTAGTCAAAACTAGATGGATAGGTGGTACATGGTTTTTGATAAACCTCCCTACAATAACAAGGATATGCACTTATATTTTCTAAGAAAATTATGGGTTGATTTTATTATGGGTAAGTATGTAAACTACTTTGACATTGGTGACTTCCATGGGGTGGTTCAAGGATCTGCACATGACTAAGAGCATGCTAGGCATGACCTTGAGTTAGGTCCCCATCCCCTAGGAGAAGACTCGACCCCCCTACCCAAAATCCTCCTATTGTAAAGAACTTGCAACAAGTACAACTAGCCATATCCTCATTGAATCATAGCATAGTGAAACACAATAGCTTTGTTGAACTATCTCGGCAGGAGGTGCCTGCTAGTGACATTAATAAGGGAGTTGGACCGTCAACATGCATAGGAGAGTACAATGAGGAGATGGCACATGGACATATTAGTCATCCATGTAATCTCACATATGCTCGAGTTGTGGGAATAAATGTTATGGGCCTTATTGGGGCTATATATATGCACTATCAATTCCCACATTTAATTATGAACCAGGGCTCGTAAGCTTCAAGGTGCAGGTGCAGGTGCAGGTGCAGGAAACGTGGGATAAATGCCTAGTCTAGCCTAATCTAAAGATGACAAAACAATCTTCAAACCCACACTGCAGTAAATTAACACTAAGGATTCATCACTGGGATGTAGGGTTAACTTAGTGCTATAAAGGCTTAGATCACAGTCTTTCATGCACTCAGGGTGATGTTCATGTGATTAATCGTGAGTAGCATACTTAAGTTTCTTTTCCTTCAATGGATTCCAGTAGTGGTTAGCTAATATACAAGAAAACCAAATCAAAGCAAACTAGATTAAAAGATAATGAAGACAATTTGAAAATAACTTGTAAACAAATTAAACTAAAAATCCAAGACAATTCTTCAAATGGATACAACAACAATGATGAAATCTACCTAACAGAATAATGCATCTACCGAATGAATGAAAATATGTAACAATGATCTATATGAAGAGGAATAGATGGAAGGAAATGCACTTTGTGTTTTCTATGTTCAATGGATTGCAGATGTGATAAAATCTTCTAATTAATTCCAAGAATAGAATTTTAGAGTGAAAGTAGAGGAATATAAGAAGAATGGTTTTAAGTCTTTGTGTGTTATATATTATTGGACTAATGAGAACAATTCACAAAGAATTATTGAGAACTAGAATGGAAATGATCTACCTCTGTAACCAATCTCGAAACAACTAAGATCTGGGCGCTATTGATTAGAGAGGGTTTATGTTTATGGATGTAATGTTGGGTATGATGGAATTAAGTTCTTGTGAATGTAAGTTAATGTATGGTTTAATCGATTTGTATGAAGAAAATGGAGGCATAGTTATGAGAGAGAATGGCAATGGGATAACAACGAATTGGAAGAGGGAATCATGGTCAAAGTGTAGTGAGTTTGAAAAAATGACATGGCTGTAAGTTGCAATGATATTTGAGAAATACAATCAGTAGAAAAAAAAAATTAGAATAGAGATATGAAACCCGATGTGAAGGTACGTGGAGACATAATTTGGGGTGGTCTTGAACATGTACTCATACTCTGAAATCAAATTGCACATACTGCTGGAAATAAGTGTGTTAGAACCTAATAAACATAAAACAGGGCAGCAAAAGAAGGAAGTGATAAATACAACGGGAGAGATGGAACATTATTGCATACACTTGAAGAATCAATCATGAGTATTTAATGAACATGAATTCATAAAACTAAATCAAATTGTAATCACACAAAGGATGAATTGAAATTAAAATGTAAGTGAGCTAGAAATGCAATTAACTAAATCCTAATTACTATGCAAATTCAATAATAAACAAAACCAATACATACCAGGTTGAGGGGCCTCTACCTCACCTAGCATGTGTGTCTAGAGAGGATTACAGAACCAAGGAGTAATCACGCTCAATGACTCATAACATCAGCACTTCCTTATTCAATTAAAATTCAAAAATTTACAACACCTTTCTTATGGATCCAAATCTCTCCATATGAGAACATACTAACACAATCATGATAATCATTCATTTTCCTCTCTCAATCTCAGAAGGATTATTTATACATGAAGAATCATTGAGGAGTGGATGGGACCGAATCCCAAAGCTCTGATTTAAAAATTTACAATTTTAGATAAAATCATCAAAAATCTGGGTTTTATTGCAATTTGGGTAGATTCGAGTTAGGCTCCCACCCATATCTTCCAAACAAATTCTAATTTTGAAAAATTGCCCGCTTTTAACTCAATTTTCCATATTCTAGACAAAATTCACTTCGTAGAATTTCTAGATCTAATTCCATATGCACGAAAATCAAGGCGCATGTTGGCAGTTTGAGATTTTTGTTAATTTTTGCATAATCATTCCTCCTGAGATGGACGTCCACACGTGTGAGCTGGTTGAATTATACAACATGTGTCTGCATGTAAACGTGGCTCTGGACAAAACCCATGTCCCATATTTTCCTCTAGAAACTTTCCAAAATTTTGAATTATTTCTAGTATCGGATTAGCACAGTTGGTACCGGATTAGAATAGTTAGTACCAAAATCTTGTAGGCAGGGGTTTAGTACCAAATTAAAACAATTACGACTATGGGTACTAGACCAACGTGATGGTAGTACTAGATGGAGCTAGTACCGGAATATGTGCAATTGAGTACCAGAAGAGGCAGAGAGCTGATACCGGATGAACAAAAAGGTAGTACTGTGATGCAAGAGCATCGCAAGCAACAAGCAAGCATGGAGACAGAAGACAGCTGGAAAGCACCAGCGCACATTTTTTGAAATGTTTTGAAACATTAATGTAATAATTAAGAGAGTGCGTACTTCTATATTGTAAACAGATCTTGAGAAGTCGCTCTCATCTGTAAGGTGTAGAGGCATTTATAGGCAGTTAATGTAAGTAGGTAGATTTAAATGCAGATTAGACAATTTAGAGCATAGGAGGGAAAGCCGAATATAGGCACCCCCATCTTGTATCATTTGTAACATTAACATTAGCAACATTATCAATTGAGCATAGAGCATAGAGAGAGAAGAAGCAGGGAGTTGTGTAGAAGAGCCCATGTACAGAAGTTATGAGATTAATATATGAAGCTTTGATTCAGACTCATCGTGTTCTAATAATTTATGTGTATACATGTAAAATGTTATGCTCATGGTTGTTTTACTCTTTATGTTGTACATTTTCTTTCATTCTATGTATTTATGATTTCATGTTGAGTATCTGAAGTCTAAGAGAGTAAGGAAATGAGTTTCAATTGTTTCTCTATCTGAGAAAGAGTTCCTGTAAGGAGTGCAGTGGAGCATCTGCAAGGAGTGCATTGACGGGTTCAGAGTTTATCTCTAGAAAGCTCAGGAGGGATACCTTTGTTCTCATCTTTCATAGAAGTGCGAGTCAGGCACAGAAACCATGCAAGGTATGTGCAGGCTGGTTGAAAGTTCAAAACTTGTCAGCTGAGAGAAGAGTTGAAAGAATACTGTCGCGAGGAGTTGCACAGAGTCAAAAGAACTCAAATACTTAGACGTATTTGAGGAAGTGCCGCAAGGAGTGTGTGCAAAAGCCTTTTAGGAGGTTTGAACTGTGAAAGAAGCCCAGGAGAGATAGTGGTTGCAGACTGTTCAAAGGAAGGTAGAAATTAAACCTATTTGAAGGCAGACGAAGCAAATTTGTTTTGCAGAGGTCAAGTTCTGGTGAAATAACGTTTGGTCGTTTCGCAGAAATTCTCAAGAGAAGGATCAGCGATCGAAAATCCCTGTGGAGAATTTGCGAAGTCCCGAGAGTTGTGAGATCTTGCAGAGGAGCAAGGGGAGTTATAGCAGTTGTTTTCTGAAGAAAAATATTAGGAGAGATAGGGCCGTAGATCCAACCCAACGAGGGTCGTTGGATTACTCGTGAAGTTTCATTTCGGAGTTCGGAGGTTTGAGGAGGTGGAAGAATTCGTGTCCAAAGATAGAGTACAGTGGAGTGGACATGTGGTGTACTTGTCAACAAGCGAAAGTCAAATTTGTTGACCATTTCGGAGTTTGTGGGTTGGAGAACCGAAATCTTAGCATCAGGATTTGCGAAATCGTGAAGTCCGAAACCCCGAAAAGGCGGAAAGTTCCATTGTGGGGCTAGTACTAGGAACTGTGTCGGAATTCGGCATTTCGGCATTTTGGGAAATAGGAAGTTGGGATATTTGTTCCGGAGCTTCCTGAAATCGCAAACCATGATATAAGTGTGGAGGATAACGAGGCCTACATTTTGGCGAATTGGCAATTTGAGTTTTGGAAGTTGAAGATTCGAGACACTCGGTAATAGGAGTCGTGAAGTCGCGATATGTGAAGTTTCGAAATAGTGAAGGACATGATCACATAGTGGATCGGAGAATTTGAATTGGTGCTTAACGTTTATGCACGTGGGCTCAATTCATAAGGACCTGTGGTGACCCCATCGTAGGAGTGTTTGATTCCCAAAAAAGGAATCAAAGAGTCAGTTAGACTCAAAGGGAAGAAGAAGAGCGATCCTGAGTGGACCTTAACCCAAGGGTTGGGGGTCTGCACCATTCTGGTATCAGAGCATAGGAAAATTTTCTTTGCTTTCTGTAGTAGGGAAAAGAGGAATTTTACAGCCATGCCGCCGAGAAGAAGAGACAGACAAACACCCGATCCACCAGAGGAAAGGGAAATGCCAAGAAGGAGGGGTAGGCAATTACTTGAGCTGGCAGGGGCAAGAGAGATGCGTGAACTACGTGCTAGGTTGGATGCCATGGAAACAGCGTATAGGCGCGCAGTCGGTGTTGGGGATCTCACTGATTCCGAAAGTGAAAATGAAGTTGGACATGGAGAAGAAAAAGTTGCAGCAGAGGATGCAGCAAATGAACGCCTACTCAGGGTTGTTGCAAGGATGGGTGCCAGGGCAAAAATGGACATTCCAATGTATGAGGGAAACCTGGATGTTGAAGAAATTCTAGACTAGATTAGAGCTCTAGACACATATTTTGACTATGAAGATGTCGAGGAAGACAAGAAGGTCAAACATGTTGTCACAAGACTTAAAGGACATGCAACATTGTGGTGGGATGAACTACAAGTTGATAGACGCTGCAAAGGCAAGCAGAAAATCAAGAGTTGGGATAGAATGATTGCGAAGATGAAAGAAAAATTCATACACAAGGATTACCAAATCACTCTGTTTTGAAGAATGTAGAATTTGAGACAGAAGTTGATGTCAGTGAAGGAGTACACTGAAGAGTTCTACAAGCTAAACATCAGGGAAGGTCATCGTGAAAGTGATGATGAAAAGGTTGTTAGGTATATGAATGGTCTGCGATATGACATTCAGGATGAGATGAACATGATGACCATCCAAATGGTGGAAGATGCTTATT
Organism: Picea engelmannii; assembly: GCA_009831015.1. Lineage (NCBI taxonomy): Eukaryota > Viridiplantae > Streptophyta > Pinopsida > Pinales > Pinaceae > Picea > Picea engelmannii. Next base: position 420,054 of record ML783301.1, read on the forward strand.
AGATGGCTCCAAAAGTTGAAGAGAAGATGAGTAGAAAGCAGGGTCAAAGAGGCCGAGGTAGAAGTCAGCCCAGAGGTAGAACAGTTGTCCAAGATAGGAATAAGAAGCCTAAGGAAGACTGGAATAAACCTCAACCTCAAACTGAGAGAGGTGGAAGCTCACAAAGAGGACAGTATGCTGATAATAACACTTTTCCTCGCACCAGAGGAAGAGGAAGAGGCGGAGGTGGAGTAATAAAATGATTCACATGCGGAAAGAATGGACACAAATCTTATGAATGTCCAGATAAGAAGAAATAAGGTGGTGAAACTCACATTGCCGAAGCACAGAAGAGGAATGTTGAGGCAGAGGATGCTGAAGGCGAAAGATCACTGGTGATGAGGAAGGTTCTCTTAATGCCAGAAAAGGAGGCGGAGAATCTGGTGCAAAGGAACAATCTTTTTCGGATTGCTTGCAAGACCAAAGACAGGGTATGCAAGGTCATCGTGGACAGTGGTAGCACAGAAAATCTCGTTTCTACGGAAATGGTAGAAAATATGGAGCTGGAAACTATTGAACATCCAAGTCCATACAGAGTTTCATGGCTACAAAAAGGACATCAGGTAAATGTCACTAAACAATGTTTAGTTGAATTTAAAATAGGAGGATATAACGATAAGATATTGTGTGATGTCATTCCCATGGATGTTTGTCATCTATTGCTGGGTAGACCGTGGCAATATGATAGGAATGTGGTTCATGATGGGAGAAAGAACACATACACCCTAGAGAAGAATGGGAGAACTCACATTTTTTTGCCGATTAAGGACAAAGAGGTGAAACCTGAAGTAAGCAACACTATACTTCTCATGAGTGGGAAGGAACTTCTTAAGGAGGTTAAGAAGAAGGAAGATACATAATTCATTGTGGTCAGAAAGCCTAGAATTGTTTTAACCAGTACAAGAGTGGATGATTTACCAGAGGAAATCCATAAGTTACTGGAGGAATTTGTTGATATTTTGGTGGATGAACTACCTCGTTCGTTGCCACCTATCAAGAGTATAAGTCATCACATCGATCTTATACCTGGATCTAGTTTACCAAATAAAGTAGTGTATAAATTGACACCATAGGAGAATGAAGAGGTCAAAAGACAGGTCCAAGATTTAATGGACAAATGATTGGTTAGAGAAAGATTGAGTCCATGCGTTGTTCCGACAGTTCTCAACCCAAAGAAAGATGGAGGCTGGAGGATGTGTACAGACTCAAGAACAATTAACAAGATTACCATCATGTATAGATTCCCATTGCCAAGGATATATGATTTGATGGATTGTTTGAGCGGGGAATTTTTTTTTTCGAAGATTGATTTGAAAAGTGGATATCATCAAATTCATATGAGATAAGGTGATGAATGGAAGACAACCTTCAATACTAATGAAGGGTTGTATGAATGGCTTGTTATGCCATTTGGATTAACAAACACGCCAAGTACCTTCATGAGATTGATGAATGAAGTCCTGAGGGATTTCATCGGGAAATTTGTCATTGTGTATCTTGATGACATACTGGTTTTCAGTAAAATAGAGGCAGAGCATCTAAAACATTTGGCTACAATGATGGAGATGCTACAACAAGAGAAGCTTCTAATAAATATGAAGAAATTCGCATTCATCAAGACATAGCTCATTTATTTGGGTTTTGTTATTTCTACAGATAAGTTGAAAATGGACCTAGATAAAGTGGAGGTGATTAAGAATTGGCCATCACCAAAGAGTATCTTTGAATTTCAAAGTTTTCATGGATTGGCTAGCTTCTACATAAAAATCATCAGGAATTTCAGTGGAATTGACACACCAATGATGGACACAGTGAAGAAAAGACATAAATCTTTTCACTAGACAGAAGAAGCGGAGAAAAGCTTCAATTTGTTAAAGAGGAATATTACTGAACAACCAATTCTGGTGTTGCCAGATTTCAGTAAGACATTTCAGGTCAAGTGTGATGCTAATGGCTTTGTAATTGGAGCAGTTTTGAGCCAAGATGACAGGCCAGTCGCATACTTCAGTGAGAAACTAAATGAGGCAAAGGTTAAGTATTTGACATATGACAAAGAGTTTTATGCGGTCATACAGGCACTGAAAAAGTGGAGGCACTATTTGATCCCTAAAGAGTTTGTTTTGTATAGTGATAATCATGCCTTACAATTTGTAACTCAGTAGGATAAATTGAACTAGAAGCATGCAAAATGAGTTGAATATATGCAAAGTTTTACTTTTGTAATTAAACATATTTCAGGAACTGCTAACAAAGTTGTTGATGCTTTGAGCAGGAAATGTTTGCTTATGCAGGAGTTCAGAGTCAAAACATTGGGTTTTGATAATCTCAAGGATATGTGCAAAGATGATCCAGATTTCAAAGAGGCGTATGAGGCATCTGAGAATCCAGTTCTCAGAGATAGAAGTCAATGGGATGAATATATGATCCAGGATGGATTATTATTCAGAGGCAATCAACTGTGTATTCCAAAATGCTCCATGATAGAGAATCTACTGAAAGAGAAACACAGTGGAGGATCGGTCGGACATTTCGGTCATGATAAAACGTTCTCAAAATTGAATGGCTCGTATTTTTGGCCAGGAATGAGAGAAGACGTCAAAAGATTTGTGAACAAATGCAGAATTTGTCAGCACACAAAAGGGAAGAAACAAAACACAGGATTATATCAGCCATTACCCATACCAGAGAGGCCGTGGGATGCAATAAGCATGGATTTTGTGTTGGGATTGCCAAGAACGCAGAGAGGGTTTGATTCAATCTTTGTGGTAGTGGACATATTTTCAAAAATGGCACATTTCATACCATGTCAGAAAACCAGTGACGCAACTCATATCGCGAACCTGTTTTTCAAAGAAGTTGTCAGACTTCACGGCTTACCAAGAAGTATAGTTTCAGATCGAGACACCAAGTTCATGGGACATTTCTGGAGGACCTTATGAAAGAAGCTGGGGACAAGTTTGTCCTGTAACTCAACTTATCATCCTCAGATGGATGGGAAAATAGAAGTTGTAAACAAAAGCTTGGGGGATTTACTAAGGAGCCTAGTGACTGGACATCATAGTCAGTGGGATCACATTCTACCACAGGCAAAATTTGCTTAGAATGATTTGATAAATAGAAGAATAGGGCAGAGTCCATTTCAGGTTGTTTAAGGAATGCAACCCAGGGGAGTTTCTGAACTGAAAGATTCAGAACAGGATGAAACTAGAAGTGCTAGTGCATAAGATTTTGCAGAGGCAATGAAATAACTTCACAGCCAAGTGAAGGAGCGATTGCATAGCTCGAACCAAGAGTATAAGCACAGAGAAGATCAACACAGGAGAGAACTTCAATTTGAAGTTTGTGATTTGATTCTTTCACACTTGAGGAAGGAAAGGTTCCCAAAGGGAAAATATAACAAACTGAAGATGAAGAAAATTGGACCATGCAGGATCTTAAGGAAATTTGGGGCAAATGCATATGCGATTGAATTACCTGATGGGATCGAAATTTCATCGATATTCAACATCTCATATTTGTACCCTTACAAAGATGGAGAAGCAGGAGAAGACAATGAACAGATAGAGGTTCAGTGGGCTAAACAAATTCCTATAGATGAAAAGCCATAGATGAAGAGAATACTTGACAAGAGAGTCAGCAAGAAGACCAGGATAAAAGAGTACTTTGAATACTTGGTCAAATGGAGGGGACATCGAATTGAAGATGCCAATTGGGAGAATGAAACAGAAATTCAAAAGCATGGACAGATAGTGCAAGAGCTCATGAATAGGAGTTCATGAAAATTTTGAAGCGAGGGAGTATGATGCAGGAGCATCGCAAGCAGCAAGCAAGCACGGAGATGGAAGACAGCTGGAAAGCACCAGCGCACATTTTTTGAAATGTTTTGAAACATTAATATAATAATTAAGAGAGTGCGTACTTCCATATTGTAAACATATCTTGAGTGGTCACTCTCATCTGTAAGGTGTAGAAGCATTTATAGGCAGTTAGTGTAAGTAGGTAGATTTAAATGCAGATTAGATAGTTTAGAGTGTAGGAGGGAAAGATGAATATAGGCACCCTCATCTTGTATCATTTGTAACATTAACATTAACAACATTATCAATTGAGCATAGAGCATAGAGAGAGAAGAAGTAGGGAGTTGTTTAGAAGAGCCCATGTACAAGAGTTCTGAGATTAATATACGAAGCTTTGATTCAGACTCATGGTGTTCTAATACTTTTTGTGTATACATGTCAAATGTTATGCTCATGGTTGTTTTACTCTTTCTATTGTAAATTTTCTTTTATGCTATGTATTTATGATTTCATGTTGAGTATCTGAAGTCTAAGAGACTAAGGAAATGAGTTTCAATTGTTTCTCTATCTGAGCAAGAGTTCTTGCAACGAGTGCAGTGGAGCGTCCACAAGGAGTGCGTTGACGGGTTCAGAGTTTATCTCTGGAAAGCTCAGGAGGGATACCTTTGTTCTCATCTTTCGCAGAAGTGCGAGTCAGGCACAAAAACCGTGCAAGGTATGCACAGGCTAGTTGAAAGTTTAGAACTTGTCAACCAAGAGAAGAGTTGAAAGATTACTGTCGCGAGGAGTTGCACAGAGTCAAAAGAACTCAAATACTTAGACGTATTTGAGGAAGTTCCACAAGGAGTGTGTGCAGAAGCCTTTTAGGAGGTTTGAACTGTGAAAGAAGCCCAGGAGAGTTAGTGGTTGCAGACTGTTCAAAGGAAGGTAGAAATTAAACTTGTTTGAAGGGAGATGAAGCAAATTTGTTTTGCAGAGGTCAAGTTCTGGAGAAAGAATGTTTGGTTGTTTCGTAGAAATTCTCAAGAGAAGGATCGACGATCGCAAATCCTTGTGGAGAATTTACAAAGTCCCGAGAGCCGTGAGATCTTGCAGAGGAGCAAGGGGAGTTACGACAGTTGTGTTTTGAAGAAAAATCTTAGGAGAGATAGGGACGTAGATCCAAACCAAGGAGGGTCGTTGGATTACTCGTGAACTTTCATTTTGGAGTTCGTAGGTTTGAGGAGGTGTAAGAATTCTTGTCCAAAGATAGAGGACAGTGGACTGGACAGGTGGCGTACTTGTCAACAAGCGGAAGTCAGATTCGTTGACCATTTTGGAGTTTGTGGGTTGGAGAATTGAAATCTTAGCATCAGGATTCGCGAAATCGCGAAGTCCAAAACCCTGAAAAAGGCGGAAAGTTCCATTGTCGGGCCAGTACTGGGAACCGTGTCGAAATTTGACATTTTGGCATTTTGGGAAATAGGAGGTCGGGATATTTGTTTCGGAGATTCCCGAAATCATGAACCGTGATATAAGTGTGGAGGATAACAAGGCTTACATTTCAGCGAATTGGCAATTCGAGTTTCGGAAGTTGAAGAGTCGAGACACTTGGTAACAGGAGTCACGAAGTCACGATATTCGAAGTTTCGAAATAGTGAAGGATGTGATCACATAGTGGACTAGAGAATTCGAATTTGTGCTTAACATTTGTGCACACGGGCTCAATTCATAAGGACCTGTGGTGACCCCATCGTAGGAGTGTTTGATTCCTCGAAAATGAATCAAAGAGTCAGTTAGACTCAAAGGGTAGAAGAAGAGCGATCCTAAGCGGACCTTAACTCGAGGGTTGGGGGTCTTCACCATACCGGATCACTGCAGAGTATTGGATGACATGGAGTGTGGGTACTGGATGAATTTGCAAGTACCGGTTGACTGTAGAACCTTATGGTACCAGATGACTTGGAGTATCAGATGACCTGCAATTTGGGTACCGGAACAGGAACAATACAGGTACCGGAACATGGACAATGCATATACTGAAACCTGAATAGTACATAACATATTGCTTGAACATAGAAACATATGATTAAACCATCATCGAGAAAACTATTATATAATCATCCTTTTAATCACTGAAAATATGGAAAATTATGTTTTAACCACATAGGATGAATAACAAGAGATAATGGAGGTTTATAGTGTAATTAGTGATATATTATTGACAAAATGCAGGGAGAAGGTGTAATGATGAGTGTATTTGTATGGAAAAAAGTATAACAAAACTGGAGCTCAACACACCCACAAACCCAAGGATTTACATGTCCTCATGCAAACAAGGTGAAGAACTTATGATACTCTACTTATAGATTTATGTTACATTGTTTTTTTTGTGTAAGTGTTGGTTCTTGTGGAATGACACTTTGGAAACTTCCACAAATTGATTTCAAACAGAGAAACAAAATTATCGTAGAAATGGAGGGCAAGTAGTGGATGAGGTATCAGAGTGATGGTGAATGGTGTGCATATGGAGAATGGTTTATAAAATGTTGGTGATGGTGGCCGTATGAACTTGGACATCAATTTTAAGACCAATATTTACTTTGTGGTTCTTTGTTTGGATAGGCAACAATGACTTCATCCTCTTTGAGATGACTTAAGAATGCTTTATGATGTACGAAGATAAGACATTATAGATGTTGCTTTGTATTTGTATACCACATATTTCCTTTTTGTTACTTGGTCTTATCATCAAAGTATATTGTTCATTACAACAATTGGAGTGAAGATGGAGGGTTTACTATGTAGTTGAGATAATGCATAGTGGAGTGTGGAGTGGGTAATAGTGGTTATGCATCATGTTTTCCAAGTTCTTAGTAAATTAAAAAGATGTGTACTAGTTTTACCTCAAGTTACCCTTGCTTTGAATTCTAATGCATGTTGAAGTGTAAACTATGCAGAACATGACGAAATGCTTGCAAAACCATGATGTAGACTGTTGAAATTTGAAGATGAAGTGGAGAAAGGCTGTGAACTGATGGATATATAGGAGAGAGTTGATGAATGTTCATCTGTTGAGATTCCTTATGTCTCTCTCTCACACCCCCAAACCCGTTGGTTTGCATGTCCTCATGCAAACTCTCATTAGCACATAAAATTTTTGCAAGCTGAAAGTGGGCTATGTGGAACCAGTGCATGTTGACTGAAGGAGAGAAATGAAGTATGCCAGCACTGAGAGATGCTGAAAATATCATGCAAAAGTTACCCTCGAATTTTTTTAAAATTTTTGTATTGTTGGTACAGGAACCTACTATTCCAGGAACCTACTGTTCCTATACCAGCAATACCGGAACAGAAAAATCTAAAAGAACTAAACCAATACTATTATTACGAGAGAATAAATATACATTGATGCCATGCTTAAAGAAATAACCAAAAATTAAACTTCATTCATGCTTGTAAATTTGGAAATGAAATTTATTTTAAAATATTACAAGCATAAAGGAAATTCCTAAATTACTTATTACATACGATTTCATCAATCATTAATAGTTGAATGCTCAAGAAACCATATTAATTATGATGGGGGATTTTTCCTCTCATCCTTGAACAGGAAAACATGAGGAGATAAGTGGTCTTTGATAAATGAGAAACCAATAGGAAACCATTCATCCCCATTTGATTTTTCAAAGAATTTATGTCATTCAAGTGATATTGATAAAGTTTTCATTTGAGTTTATTAGACTCCTACACTTATGGGTCCCACCTCTAGGACAATGACATACTGGGTATGAATCATGGGGTCATAAGATCATGTTACAGACATTCTCAAATGGAAATTAGATGAGGTTCGGTAGCTTTTTGTTCAACCATGCATGCTTCTTCTTAACGATTTACAAAAGTATATTGTTCATACGGACAAATATAGATTAGACATAATGAAAAACATCAAAATCAGAACCCATTGCCAGCAAGCATGTTCAGTACTCTGATGGGGTAATTTTGACATCTAAGAAATATCCTTCCCAGGCAGAATGCCCCATTGCCCACGATACTGTTCAGTACCCTGATGGGTTTGCCTAATTATACCACAGGCCGGTACCCACTACCAGCATACCTGTTCATTATCCTAACGGGTTAGCCTCTTACACCCATTTTCCATCAAAGGCTCTTTTCCCAATCTTTACCCTCAAGATAAAATTTATAGATTGCTTTTGCATGGGTGAATGGAGGAGCATCTTTGAAAACCTTTTTACATGATGAGATGGTATTGAGTTGGAAGATATTTTATAGATTGCCCATAAAAGATTGTTCATATGAAAAATAGACTTATGTATCGAGATTAGTCGAAATACATATCATGGTCAAAATTACTTAATGTGTGGTGGATGAGGCCATGAGAGAATGAACTAAAGGTGCCTCTAGTCCCCAAGTTCATATTCTCCATATAAGATTGTGTTCCCTCACAAGTAGAAATTTCATTCACTCTCATGCTACTATTTGATAAGAATGCTTGAATAACAATTTCTGATATGAAACTGGGATGTAGAAGTTACCTATGGGCATAATTATGCAGACCTTAAAGATTTTTTTAAATCCCCCCATAATATTTTAAATATTAGGCTTATGAGCAACCGTTATTATTCATAGTTAGAAATCTGTATGTAATAAGAAGAAGAAATATCTTAAGTTGTTTTGGTTTTTGATGTTAGATCACCAATATTATCTTCATCTCATTTCATTTATTTGAAAAGAAACATGAAAGATGTTGCATTTATTTAGAACTAGGTTAACTAATATGCAACTTTTAGTCTATCCTATCTAAGAATAAGAAATTAATTTTCACGTGTAAGAATATTTCCAATGAAACCATGTACGTAACAGGTGTAGAAATATATTCATTCTCAGGTTTGAAAGATAAGCTTTAATGTATACCAGAGTACGAAGAACCAACTTCCTTGATGATGATGTGGAGAGTTGTTAAAGACAAGAGTGGTGTTTCAATATTGTTGTCGTCTGGAACCAATGTTCAATGTAATCTTGATTTTCTTGGTTCATTTCCTCATTTATACCACTTTGCATGTCTCCCTCTATCATGCCACGCAGATCATCTTCTTTCGTATGGTTTGTCTCTTGGATGCATACTGGATCTGGCGATATGCATGTGAAGAACTCCTCGATCTCAGGTTCTAGTAGTTTATCTCTATTGAATGATTCTCCAGTCTCCTCTACAGGTTGGAAAGGGTGATGAAAGGAGGATTTTAGATATTCTTGTGGATGAATCTCATGGAAATCTTGTTTTTCTATCACTTTTGGAGAGGTAGATAGGTTCTTGACTGTTGTCAATATTTGTTCTTTTTGCGAGGTAGAGATTGAGATCCCAACTGTTGCTAGGATGGATAGATTTCTTCCAAACTCTTGACCATCTTTGAGTCCTTGTTTCTGGTTTATGGGTCCTGTTTCACACATGGATTAGTGTACAGGGGGGGTTCTTACAGTGCCCAATTTTTTTTTTTTTTTAAATCCTAAGGAAATGAAAATAAGTAAACTAAAAGAAAATGTAAGAAAACCAATTATATACTTGAAGCACCACTATGCTACTAGGACCCTATTTTCATCAAGCTATATGTTCACACAAGTTAGCTTCTCTTCTCATATATGTAAAAAAAATGGCTAATGCTAATAAAACATAAATTCTAACTACTAAAAGGAAGAGGACAACCTCACTTTGGAGTAACCCCACTAAAGTGGATGCATGGGTTCTTCCCTAACGTCTTATCGTCTTCTCTCCTCTATTAGTTTGTCCTTAAAAGAACACCACACTTGCATGAAAAGAAACACACTTGCGTGAAAAGAAACACACTTGCATGAAAGGAACACTTAAGGCTTTGAAGAAACAAAAGCAACCTACCTATGCTCTAATCCCTTTAGCACCTCCCTGGCAACGGTTCCAAAATGTTGGGGCTATATATATGCACTATTAATTCCCACATTTAATTATCAACTGGGGCTCGTAAGCTTCGAGGTGCAGGAACAGGAAACGTAGGATCAAAGCCTAGTCTAGCCTAATCTAAAGCCGACAAAACAATCTTCAAACCCACACTGCAGGAAATTAACACTAAGGATTCATCACTGGGATGTAGGGATAACTTAGTGATATAAAGGCTTAGATCACAGTCTTTCATGCACTCAGGGTGATGTTCGTTTGATTAATCATGAGTAGCATACTTAAGTTTCTTGTCCTTCAATGGATTCTAGTAGTGGTTAGCTAAGCTACAAGAAAACTAATTCAAAGCAAACTAGATTAAAAGATAATGAAGACAATATGAAAATAACTTGTAAACAAATGAAACTAAAAATCCAAGACAATTCTTCAAATGGATACAACAACAATGATGAAATATACCTAACGGAATAATGGATCTACTGAATGAACGAAAATATATATCAATGATCTATATATGAAGAGAAATATATGGAAGGAAATGCACTCTGTGTTTTCTGTGTTCAATGGATTGCAGATGTGATAAAATCTTCTAATTAATTCCAAAAATAGAATTTTAGAGTGAAAGTAGAGGAATATAAGAATAATGGTTTTAACTCTTTGTGTGTTATATATTATTGGACTAATGAGAACAATTCACAAAGAATTATTGAGAGCTAGAATGGAAATGATCTACCTCTGTAACCAATCTCGAAACAACTCAGATCTAGGCGCAATTGATTAGAGAGGGTTTATGTTTATGGATGTAATGTTGGGTATGATGGAATTGAGTTCTTGTGAATGTAAGTTGATATATGGTTTAATCGATTTGTATGAAGAAAATGGAGGCATGGTTATGAGAGAGAATGGAAATGGGATAGCAATGAATTGGAAGAGGGAATCATGGTCAAAGTGTAGTGAGTTTGGAAAAATGACATGGCTATAAGTTGCAATAATGATTTGGGAAATGCAATCAGTAGAAACATAATATTTAGAACAAAGATATGAAACCCGATGTGAAGGTACGTGGAGACATAATTTGGGGTGGTCTTGAACATGTATTCATACTCTGAAATCAAATTGCACATACTGCTGGAAATAAATGTGTTATAACATAATAAAAATAAAACAAAGAAGGAAAAGAAGGAAGTGATAAATACAATGGGAGAGATGGAATATTATTGCATACACTTGAAGAATCAATCATGAGTATTTAATGAACATGAATTCATAAAACTAAGTCAAATTGCAATCACACAAAGGATGAATTGAAATTAAAATGTAAGTAAGCTAGAAATGCAATTAACTAAATCCTAATTACTATGAAAATTATATAATAAACAAAACCAACACATACTAGGTTGAGGGGGCCCTACCTCACCTAGCATGTGTGGATAGATAGGATTACAGAACCAAGGAGTAATCACGCTCAATGACTCATAACATCAACACTTCCTTATTCAATTAAAATTCAGAAATTTACAACACCTTTCTTATGGATCCAAATCTCTCCATATGAGAACATACTAACATAATGATGATAATCATTTATTTTCCTCCTTCAATCTCATGAGGATTATTTATACATGAAGAATCATTGAGGAGTGGATGGGACCGAATTTCAAAATTTACAATTTTAGATAAAATCCTCAAAAATCTGGGTTTTATTGCAATTTGGGCAGATTCGAGTTAGGCCCCCACCCATATCTTCCAAACCAATTTTAATTTTGAAAAATTGCCTGCATTTTACTCAATTTTCCTTATTCTAGACAAAACCCATTTCTTAGAATTTCTAGATCTGATTCCGTATGCACGGAAATTGACGTGGAAGTTGGCAGTTTGAGATTTTTGCTAATTTTCGCAGAATCATTCCCCCTCAGATGGAGGTCCACACGTGTGAGCTGGGTGAATTATACGACATGTTTCCACATGTAAACATGGCTTTGGACAAAACCCATGGCCCATATTTTCCTCTAGAAACTTTCCAAATTTTCGAATTATTTCTAATACTAGATTAGCACAGTTGGTACTAGATTAGAACAGTTGGTATCGGATTAGAACAGTTGGTACCGTATTAGAATAGTTAGTACTAGAATCTTGGAGGCAGGGGTTTAGTACCGAATGAAAGCAATCACGACTATGGGTACCAGACCAACGCGATGGTAGTACTGAATGGAGCTAGTACCAGAATAGGTGCAATCAGGTACCAGATGAAGCTGGTACCTGAAGAGGCAGAGAGCTGGTACCGGAAGAATGAAAAGGTAGTATCGGATCACTGTAGAGTATTGGATGACATGGAGTGTAGGTATCAGATGACTGTGCAGGTACTGGTTAACTGTAGAACCTTCTGGTACCGGATGACTTGGAGTATTGGATGACCTGCAATGCGGGTACCGGAACAGGAACAATATAGGTATCAGAACATGGGCAATGCATATACTAGAACCTGAATAGTATAGAATGTGTTTCTTGGACATAGAAACATATGATTAAACCATCATCGACAAAACTATTGTATAATCATCCTTTTAATCACTAAAAATATGGAAAATTATGTATTAACCACATAGGATGAATAACAATAGATAATAAAGGATTATGGTGTAATTAGTGATATATTATTGACGAAATGCAAGAAGAAGGTGTAATTATGAATGTATTTATATGGCGTAAAGTATGAAAAAACTGGATCTCAACACACCCCCAAACCCAAGGATTTTCATGTCCTCGTGCAAACAAGGTGAAGAACTTATGATACTCTGCTTATAGATTTATGCGACATTGCTTTTTTTGTGTAAGTGTTGGTTCTTGTGGACTGACACTTTGGAAACTTCCATGGATTGAATTCAAACAGAGAAACAAAATTATCATAAAAATGGAGGACATGTAGTGGATGAGGTATCAGAGTGATGGTGAACGGTGTGCATATGGAGAATGGTTTATAAAATGTTGGTGATGGTGGTCGTATGAACTTGGACATAAATTTTAAGACCAATATTTACTTTGTGGTTCTTTGCTTGGATAAGAAACAATGACTTCATCCTCTTTGAGATGACTTAAGAATGGTTTATGATGTATGAAGAGAAGACACTATAGATGTTGATTTGTATTTGTATACCACATATTTCTTTTTCATTACTTGGTCTTATCATCAAAGTATATTGTGCATTACGACAAGTGGAGTGAAGATGGAGGGTTTACTGAGTAGTTGTGATAATGCATAGTGGAGTGTGGAGTGGGTAATAGTGGTTATGCATCATGTTTTCCAAGTTCTTAGTAAATTAAAAATATGTGTACCAATTTTACCTCAAGTTACCCTTGCTTTGAATTCTAATGCATGTTGAAGTGTAAACTATGAAGAATAGGACGAAATGTATGAAAAACCATGATGTAGACTGCTGAAATTTGAAGATGAAGTGGAGAAAGGTTGTGAACTGATGGATATCTAGGAGAGATTTGATGAATGTTGATCTGTTGAGATTCCTTATGTCTCTCTCTCACCCCCAAACCTGTTGGTTTGCATGTCCTCATGCAAACTCCCATTGGCACATAAAATTTCTGCAAGTTGAAAGTGGATATGTGGAACTAGTGCATGTTGACTAAAGGAAATAAATGAAGTATGCCAGCGCTGAGAGCTGTTGAAAATGTCCTGCAAGAATTACCCTCGAAAAATATTTAAATTTCTGTACCGTTGGTACAAGAACCTACTATTTCCTGTACCAGCAATACTAGAACAGAAAAATCTAAAAGAACTAAACCAATACTATTATTACGAGAGAATAAATATACATTGATGCCATGATTAAAGAAACAACCAAAAATAAAACTATATTCATGCTTGTAAATTTGGAAATGAAATTTATTTTAAAATATTACAAGCATAAAGGAAATTTCTAAATTACTTATTGCATATGATTTCATCAATCATTAACAGTTGAATGCTTAAGAAACCATATTAATTATGATGGGGGATTTTCCCTCTCATCCTTGCATAGGAAAACATGAGGAGATAAGTGGTCTTTGATAAATGTGAAATCAATAGGAAACCAATCATCCCTATTTGATTTTTCAGAGAATTTTTGTCATTCAAGTGATATTGATAAATTTTGCATTTGAGTTTATTAGACTCCTACACTTATGGGTCCCACCTCTAGGACAACGACATCCTGGGTATGAATCACGGGGTCTTAAGATCATCTTACGGATATTCTCAAATGGAAATTAGATGAGGTTCATTAGCCTTTTGTTCAACCATGCCTGCTTCTTCTTAACGATTTACACAAGTATATTGTTCATACGGATAAATATAGATTAGACATAATGAAAGACATCAAAATTAGAACTCATTGCCAGCAAGCCTGTTCAGTACTCCGATGGGGTAATTTTGACATCTAAGAAACATCCTTCCCAGGAAGAATGCCCCATTTCCCATGAGCCTGTTTAGTACCCTGATGGGTTTGCCTAGTTATACCACAAGACGGTACCCGTTGCCAGCAGACCTGTTCAGTATCCTGATGGGTTACCCTCTTACACCCATTTTACATCAAAGGCTCTTGTCCCAATCTTTACCTTTAAGATAAAATTTATAGATTTCTTTTGCATGGGTGAATGGGGGAGCATATTTGAAAACCTTTTTACATGATGGGATGGTACTGAGTTGGAAGATATTTTATAGATTGCCCATAAAAGATTGTTCGTATGAAAAATAGAATTATGTATCGAGATTAGTCGAAAGACATATCATGGTCAAACTTACTTAATGTGTGGTGGATTAGGCCATGAGAGAATGACCCAAAGGTGCCTCTAGTCCCCAAGTTCATATTCTCCATATAATATTGAGTTCCCTCACAAGTAGAAGTTGCATTCACTCTCCTACTACTATTTGATAAGAATGCTTGAATAACAAGTTCTGATATGAAACTAGGATGTACAAGTTACCTATGGGCATCATTATGTAGACCTTAAACATTTTTTTAAATCCCAATAATATTTTAAATATTAGGCTTATGAGCAACTGTTATTATTAATAGTCCGAAATCTATATGTAATAAGAAGAAGAAATATCTTAACTTGTTTTGGTTTTTGATGTTAGATCACCAATATTATCTTCATATCATTTCATTTATTTGAAAATAAACATTAAAGATGTTGCATTTATTTAGAACTAGGTTAACTAACATGCAACTTTTAGTCTATCCTATCTAAGAAAAAGAAATAAATTTCACGTGTAAGAATATTTTCAATGTAATGATGTGTGTAACAGGTGTAGAAATACATTCATACTCGGGTTTGAAAGATAAGCTTTAATGTATACCAGAGTACGAAGAACCAGCTGCCTTGATGATGATGTGGAGAGTTGTTGAAGATGAGAGTGGTGTTTCAATATTATTGTCGTCTGGAACCAATGGTCAATGTAATCTTGATGTTCTTGGTTCATTTTCTCATTTAGGCCACTATGCATGTCTCCCTCTATCATGCCACGCAGATCATCTTCTTTCGTATGGTTTTTCTCTTTGATGCATATTGGATCTGGCCATATGCATGTGAAGAACTCCTCGATCTCAGGTTCTAGCATCTTATCTCCATTGAATGATTCTCCAGTCTCCTCTACAAGTTGGAAAGGGTGATCAAAGGAGGCTTCTAGATATTCTTGTGGATGTAGCTCATGGAAATCTTGTTTTTCTATCACTTCTGGAGAGGCAGATAGGTTCTTGATTGCTGTCAATATTTGTTCTTTTTGTGCGACAAAGATTGAGATCCCAGCTGCTACTAGGATGGAGCGATTTCTTCCAAACTCTTGATCATATTTGAGTCCTTGTTGCTGGTTTATGGGTCATGTTTCACACGTGGATTAGTGTAGAGGGGGTGTTCTTACAGTGCCCAATATTTTTTTTTTTTTAAATCCTAAGGAAATGAAAAGAAGTAAACTAAAAGAAAATGTAAGCAAACCAATTATATACTTGAAGCGCCACTATTCTACTAGGACCCTGCTATTACCAAGTTATTTGTTCACACAAGTTAGCTTCTCTTCTCATATATGTAAAAAAAATGGCTAATGCTAATAAAACACAAATTCTAACTACTAAAAGGAAGTGGACAACCTAACTTTGGAGTAACCCCACTAAATTGGATGTGTGGGCTCTTCCCTCATGTCTTACCATCTTCTCTCCTCCCTTAGTTCATCCTTAAAACAACACCACACTTGCATGAAAAGAAACACACTTGCGTGAAAAGAAACACACTTGCATGAAAGGAACACTCAAGGCTTTGGAGAAACAAAAACAACCTACCTATGCTCTAATCCCTTTATCACCTCCCCAACAACGACGCCAAAATTTTGGGGCTATATATATGCACTATTAATTCCCACATTTAATTATCAACCAGGGCTCATAAGCTTTGAGGTGTAGGCACAGGAAACGTAGGATAAAATCCTAGTCTAGCCTAATCTAAAGTCGGCAAAACAATCTTCAAACCCACATTGCAGGAAATTAACACTAAGGATTCAACATTGGGATGTAGGGATAACTTAGTGCTATAAAGGCTTAGATCACAGTCTTTCATGCACTCAGGGTGATATTCATGTGATTAATTGTGAGTAGCATACTTAAGATTCATGTCCTTCAATGGACTCCAATAGTGGTTAGCTAAGCTACAAGAAAACTAAATCAAAGCAAACTAGATTAAAAGATAATGAAGACAATCTAAAAATAACTTGTAAACAAATGAAACTAAAAATCCAAGACATTTCTTCAAATGGATACAACAACAATGATGAAATCTACCTAAAACAATAATGGCTCTAACGAATGAATAAAAATATGTAACAATGATCTATATGAAGAGGAATAGATGGAAGGAAATGCACTCTGTGTTTTTTGTGTTCAATGGATTGCATATGTGATAAAATCTTCTAATTAATTCCAAGAACATAATTTTAGAGTGAAAGTAGAGGAATATAAGAAGACTGGTTTTAAATCTTTGTGTGTTATATATTATTGGACTAATGAGAACAATTCACAAATAATTATTGAGAGCTAGAATGGAAATGATCTACCTTTGTAACCAATCTCGAAACAACTCAGATCTGGGCACATTTGATTAGAGAGGGTTTATGTTTATGGATGTAATGTTGGGTATGATGGAATTGAGTTCTTGTGAATGTAAGTTGATGTATGGTTTAATCGATTTGTATGAAGAAAATGGAGGCATGGTTATGAGAGAGAATGGCAATGGGATAGCAACGAATTGGAGGAGGGAATCATGGTCAAACTGTATTGAGTTTGAAAAAATGACATGGTTGTAAGTTGCAATGATGATTTGGGAAATGCAATCAGTAGAAACAGAATATTTAGAACAGAGATATGAAACCCGATGTGAAGGTACGTGGAGACATAATTTGGGGTGGTCTTGAACATGTACTCATACTCTGAAATCAAATTGCACATACTGTTGAAAATAAGTGTGTTAGAACCTAATAAACATAAAACAGAGCAACAAAAGAAGAAAGTGATAAATACAATGGGAGAGATGGAACATTATTTCATACACTTGAAGAATCAATCATGAGTATTTAATGAACATGAATTCATAAAACTAAATCAAATTGCAATCACACAAAGGATGAATTGAAATTAAAATGTAAGTAAGCTAGAAATGCAATTAACTAAATCCTAATTACTATACAAATTAAATAATAAACAAAACCAACACATACCAGGTTGAGGGGGTCCTACCTCACCTAGCATGTGTGGCTAGAGAGGATTACAGAACCAAGGAGTAATCATGCTCAATGACTCATAACATCAACACTTCCTTATTCAATTCAAATTCAGAAATTTACAACACCTTTCTTATGGATGCAAATCTCTCCATATGAGAACATACTAACATAATGATGATAATCATTCATTTTCCTCCCTCAGACTCATGATGATTATTTATACATGAAGAATCATTGAGGAGTGGATGGGACTGAATTTGAAAGCTCTGATTTCAAAATTTAGAATTTTAGATAAAATCCTCAAAAATCTGGGTTTTATTGCAATTTGGGTAGATTCGAGTTAGGTCACCACCTATATATTCCAAACCAATTCTAATTTTGAAAAACTGCCTACCCCTTGCTCAATTTTCCATATTCTAGACAAAACCCATTTCATGGAATTTCTAGATCTGATTCCATATGCACGGAAATCGAGGCACAAGTTGGCAGTTTGAGATTTTTGCTAATTTTTGCAGAATCATTTTGCCTGAGATGGAGATCCACACGTGTGATTTGGGTAAATTGTAAAACACATGTCTACATGTAAACGTGGCTCTGGACAAAACCCATGTCCCATATTTTCCTCTAGAATTTTTCCAAATTTTTGAATTATTTCTAGTACCAGATTAGCATAGTTGGTACTGGATTAGAACAGTTAGTACCAGAATCTTGTAGGTAGGGGTTTAGTACCAAATGAAAATAGTCATAAATATGGGTACTGAACCAACACAATGGTAGTACTGGATGGAGCTAGTACCGGGATAGGCGCAATCTGGTACCGGATGAAGTTGGTACCAGAAGAGGCAGAGAGTTGGTATCGGATGAACGCAAAGGTAGTACCGGATCATTACAGAGTATTGGATGACATGGAGTGTCGGTACCAGATGACTGTGTAGGTACCAGTTGACTATAGAAAATTCTTCTACCGGATGACTTGGAGTATCGGATGACCTGCAATGTGGGTACTGGAACAAGAACAATACAGGTACCAGAACATGGACAATGCATATACCGGAACTTGAACAGTATAGAACATGTTGCTTGGACATAGAAACATATGATTAAACCATCATTGAAAAAACTATTGTATAATCATCCTTTTAATCACTAAAGATATGGAAAATTATGTATTAACCACATAGGATGAATAACAAGAGATAATGGAGGTTTGTGGTGTAATTAGTGATATATTATTGACGAAATGTAGGGATAAGGTGTAATGATGAGTGTATTTGTATGGAGGAAATTATGACAAAACTGGAGCTCAACAAGCCTATAGAGCCCAATGGACAACATAGCTTCATGGAGGAGGTTAGTATCTTAACCCTCTCTATGTTCTTCATCATTATATATTTATTTTGTATTTTGTGTATTTATATAGATATCTTATTTTATGTTGTTTTGTAGTTCTTGTGTCTGAGAAGTAGATCCTCTATGCCTATGGATGCATCAATTCCTAGCCCCACCATTGATGCAGTAGTAGAGGCAGCATGTTCATTGGGTGCACCGTACACATAGGTATCTATCACATTTGATAGATTCAGTATAGTCATTTCTTTCTTTTATGACGTCCTCAAAAACAAATTGTGCTCCCTTGTTTCTATAGGATTTGGCACCAGGCAATGTCGAGGATTGTCCATATGGAATGGAAAAGTCACCATCATCACAGATATCACATGTAAAGTTAAATATCATATAATTCTCAAATTGTTTTTGTTTATGTTTTTGAATTTTACTATTTGGTACTAATAGTTCAATTTTATTCATATGTATGCAGGACACTGATATATTTGCTAGGTATAGTAGTATTGCACCCCCTAGGTACCTGGGTGTTTCTTCTAGGTTGGCTTTTTCCAGGCCTAGGGTGTTGTAATCACTTCTACAGCCTGTGAGGGTCCATCACAACCCACCTATCTACCACCCACCCCCACCACAAATTTTGGCCCCATTGATAGAGAATGCCACAATAGATTTTGTCTCGTAGTAGGTTGTAAAACCTAGTGCTCCATTTTCCAATGAATCTCCATCAATGCTTGATATATTCACAAGGAGATAATGTGATGATAATTTTTTATGTTTCATGAATATTTTTTTTATGCATATTTGTTTAATTTTCTTGACTTGATCCTTGTAACTAATGCAGGGTGGAATTGTGGAGATATTGGGGTCATGGAGGAGGGTAACACCCTCACTATTGAAATTTTCATATGTGGTGAGTTGTCTTAGGTTAAATTAGAAAGTATCGATTTGTATGTATATTAATTCATTGATGAAAAAAACTTATAACATTTTTTATTCTTTGTGCAGTCTCCAGAGCATCAAAGCATGCCTAGGCCTAGAACCTCTCGAGGTGCATCCTCGAGAAAAGGAAGAAAGATAGATTTCCAGGATGCTTCTGAGGGTGGCGAGGGAAGCAATGGTCAATGATTAATCAACTACTTTCATTTTGTAGCTAGGCCACGATATATATGTTTTTTTATGTTAGGGAAGTTGTTGTCACTTTGTATACTAGGAACAAGTTGCCATTTTGTAAAAAAATGTACAATTTAGACAATGTTGAGTACACACACACACACACACACACACACACACACACAGATTTCATGGCACGTTTTTTATGATTCTCATTGTTTCTAAATTTGATGTTGATGAATATATGAATTTGAAAGTGTTTGAATTCCAAAGTGTATGAATTTTATGTGTATTAATCCCTTGATTTATTTCTAAAGTGATTATAAATACTTGCATTACGCATTGAGGAATAGATTATGGTGGAAAAACTTTCTAAGTGCTAAATCCATAAGCAGTTAATGGTTCTCAAGTAGCATTGCTTGCTAATCAACCATGTATCTCTACATCATTCCTTCTGAATTGTTTGCATGAATGTTGTGGATATCCATATTCTAACTCACAACCAACAATATGGACTACCTATTGAATTATCTACATCTAAATCCAATGACAATCCACACTCAAATAGTGGTCACTTGAAAATATTGTGACCTTAAAAATGACATATTACAATAATTTATTATAGAAATAAATTTTCTCATTTATCTTCTACATAATTGTAAATCCCTTAACAATTTCATCTCAATATTATTTTCTAGGGCACAAACATTATTCTCCTCTTTCTATGCATGAAATATATAAAATCATTTGATTTATGTGTAACCCTTCATAAATGCCAAAAATACTAGTCAAGGACTCATTAAGACACATGTTTGTTTAGATTGTGTAGTGAGTATACGTAAATTTTGTTAAACCCATCAATTATTCATAACATTTATTCTATATTCCATGGTGTCCACTAAACTTATTGATTTTTATCAACAGAACAAGAGAGTTCACATGGAAAATAGATCTTAGAATGGGTATCATTTTCCACCTACAAATAAAGGTTTTGAGGTTACATTTCATGACACGCTATAGAAAGTATTGCTATGCTACCAAAATTCCTCCAAGGAGACTTGAAACCGTTATTCTTTTCCCTTCACCATATATGAAGGTTTATTGCACATTACTACCTAATTTTTGGGTTAGAGCACACAAGGAGACAAAGGACCCTCCTGACCCAATCCCAGAAACCTGTTGATGTCATGCCATTCCCATGCCATGCCATTGTCATTCTTTGTCAATTAATTCCATGCCATTCCATTGGCATTTCCATGCCATTGTCAAACAATTCCATTCCATTCCATTTTCATTACATTGCTATGCCTTTCCAAGTCATGCCATTGCCATGTCATTTCAATGCCTTCCCATATCATAGAATTCCCATGTCAATGCTATGCCTTGCCAAGACATGCCATGGCATCCCATGGAATCCCATTTTCATTCCATTTCCATCCCATGTAATTTCCATTCCATTTCATTCCCATTCCTTGCCAATTCATCCCATGCCATGCCATTGTCATGTAGCTTCCCATGCCTTGTCATGTAGTTTCCCATTTTAACCTATATAACAATAAATATAACTTTCCAATGTCATGCCATAACATTTCCATGCCTCTCCAAGACAATAAATGATATTAACTAAATTACAACAGGATAAATATAACAACCCTTAACACAAGTAGTCATTAAAGGAAAGGGGGATGAAAATGTAAGCATAAACTAGAGTTTAGATAAAAAAAATGCTTGCTGAAATGCAAGATGACACATAACAACCCTAGAATATTCAAGACATCAAGAAATGGTATGCTATGTTATGGTATGCATTGGAAATCGAAATGGAAATGGTATGCATTTCCTTGCCATTGCCTTGTATGGTATGCATTGGAAATGGTATGGTATGGTATGGCATGCATTGGCAATGGAAATGGTATGCATTGGCAATGACAATGGTATGCATTGCCTGGCCATTGTATGGTATGCATTGGAAATGGTATGGTATGGTATGGTATGGTATTCTATAATATGAATTGGAATTGCCACTAGAAATGGAAATGGTATGGTATGCATTGGAAATGGTATGATATGGAAATAGTATGGTATGCATTGGAAATGGCAATGGAAATGGTATGCATTTCTTTCCATTGCCATGTATGGTATGCATTGGAAATGGTATGGTATGGTATGAATTGGAAATGGTATGCATTGGTAATGGAAATGGTATCCATTTCCTTGCAATTGTATGGTATGCACTGGAAATGGTATGCTATGGTACGCAGTGGAATTGGAAATGGAAATGGAAATGGTATGGTATGCATTGGGAATGGTATTCTATGGTATGGTATGCATTGGAAATGGAAATGGTATGCATTGGCAATGGAAATGGTATGCATTGGTATGATAAGCATTACCTTACCATTTCCTTGTATGGTATGCATTGTAAATGGTATGGTATGGTATGGTATGCATTGCCAATGGTATGGTATGCATTGGAAATGGTATGGTATGGTATGGTATGGTATACATTGGCATTGACAATGTCAATGAAAATGTTATGGTATGGTATAGTATGGTATACATTTCCATTTCCGATGCCAATGCATACCATACCATACCATTTACATTTCCATTTCCAATTACAATGCATACCATACCATACCATTGCCAATGCCAATGCATACCATACAAGGCATTGGAAATGCAATGCATACCATTTCCATTTCCATTTCCAATGCATACCATACCATAACATTGCCAATGCATACCATACAATGGATACAATGGTATACATTTCCTTGCCATTGTATGGTATGCATTGGCAATGGTATAGTATGGTATGGTATGCATTGGCAACGGTATAGTATGGTATGGTATGCATTGGCAATGGTATAGTATGGTATGGTATGGTATGATATGCATTGACATTGACAATGGAAATGTCAATGGTATGGTATGCATTGGTAATAGCAATGGTATGCATTGGAAATGGCAATGGTATGCATTGGTATGGTATGCGTTTCCTTGTCATTGCCTTGTATGGTATGCATTGGCAATGGTATTGTATGGTATGGTATGCATTGGCAATGGAAATGGTGTGCATTGCCTTACCATTGGAATTGGTATGGTATGGTATGGTATTCATTTCCAATGGTATGCATTGGCAATGGAAATGGTATGCATTGGCAATAGAAATGGCATACATTGGCATTGGCATTGGCATGGTATGGTATAGTATGCATTGACATTGACATTGTTATGGTATGGTATGCACTTCCTATGGTATGCATCGCCGATGAAAATGGTATACGTTGACATTGCCATTGGTATGGTATGGTATGGTATGCATTGACATTGGCATTGGTATCGTATGGTATGCATTGCCAATGATATGCATTGGAAATGGAAATGGAATTGGTATGGTATGGTATGTATTGCCAATGGTAATCATTGGCAATGGAAATGGTATGCATTGGAAATGGAAATGGTATGCATTGGCATTGGCATTGGTATGGTATGGTATGGTATGCATTGGCATTGGCATTGGTATGGTATGGTATGCATTTCCAATGGTATGCATTGGTAATGGAAATGGTATGCATTGCTTTGCCATTGTATGGTATGCATTGGAAATGGTATTGTATGGTACCATATGCATTGACATTGGCAATGGAAATGGAAATGGTATGGTATGCATTGGCAATGGTATGATGTGGTATGGTATGCCTTGACTTGGTATGGTATGGTATGGTATACCTTTCCTTGCGTTGGTATGGTATGATATGGTATTCCTTTTCATGCCATGCCTTTCCATGTCTAGACATTCCATGTCATTCCATGCCTTGCCTTTCATTCACTTGCCTTTTCTATTTCATGAATTTCCATACCATGTCATTCCTTTCCATGCCATGCCTTACCTTCACTTTCCATGTATTGTATTTCCATACCATGCCCTTCGATTCCATGCTTTTCCATCCCATGCCTTCCCATGTCATTCCATGCCATGCAATTCCATGCCTTTCTTTGCATTCACTTAGCATGCCTTGATTTTTCCATGCCATGTATTTCCATACTATGTCATTCCTTTCCATTCCATGCCTTTCCATGCCTTGACTTTCCTTCACTTTCCATGTCTTGTCTTTCCATATCATGTCCTTCCATGCTATGCCTTCACTTTCCATGCCTTTCCTTCACTTTTCATGCCTTGACTTCCATTCGCATGTCATTCTATCAAAGGATTAATATGTAAAAATTAAAATCAAAGGATTCATTAAGCATGTAATTATACAAATTTGTATCCCATATTTCTTATATAAAAATGCTTGCAAGAGAACTCCAATATTTTGGTCAATGAGGCATAGTGCAATTTCTGAAGAGCAAGTTGATTTTCAAGAACACTATGTCAGGAATTTTTGGGTAGTGTAGTCATGTGGGCCTTGGCCAAATAGACTTTTGGGAGCTTACAGATCTTTGTTATGCCACTCATTTTGGATTTTATGGACCCAGACCAAATTGGCCAGATGTCCCTAAATGGATTGAAAAGGCAAGTTGCAACTTGCCATAAAAATCAAACCAGGACTTGGATGGGAGAACTGTCAGTTCCATTGGATCTGAAGAAATGTGTTTCAACTAGGTGGAGGCCTGCACTATCATTCCTTCCACCGGAAAACTATTTACTGGAGTATCTCCGACACTAGGGTTTTGGTCAATGAGGCATAGTGCAATTTCTGAAGAAGAGGTCAATTTTCAAGAAGACCGTGTTGAGAATTTGTAGGTATTGTAGTCACATGGGTCATGGCCAAATAGACTTGTGGGATATTTCAAATCTCTATTATGCCACTTGGTTTTCATTTTATTCCTCCAGAGCAAATTGGCCACATGCCTCTGAATGACTTGAAGAGGCGAGTTGCAACTCACCATAAAACTCAAACTGGGACTCAAATGGGTGAACCATCATTTTCATTAGATCCAAAGCACCAGGTTTCAACTGGGGGGGGGACTCTACTATCATTTCATCCCCCAAAATACTGTTTGTTGGAGTAACTATGACACTAGGGTTTTGGTCAATGAGGCATAGTGCAATTTTTGAAGAGGAGGCCGATTTTCAAGAACACTATGTTGGGTATTTGTAGGTAATGTAGTCGCATGGTACTTGGAAAAATAGACTTGTCAGATATTACAAAAATATGTTATGCCACTCGTTTTGGATTTTATGCCCTCAGACAAAATTGGCAACATGTCCCTGAATGGCTTGAAGAGGCAAGTTGCAACTCGTGATAAATATCAAATCGGGACTCAAATGGGAGAACTGTCAGTTTCATTAGATCTAGAGAACAGGGTTTCAACTACGGTAGTCCTTCTGCTATCATTCCATCCATTGAAAAACTGTTTTTTGGAGTATCTCCAGCACTAGGGTTTTTGTCAATGAGGCATAGTGCAATTTTTTAAGAGAAGGTTGATTTTCAAGAGCATTGTATGGAGAATTTGTGGGTAGTCCATTCATGTGGTCCTTGGCCAAATAGAATTTTTGGAGCTTACGGAACTCCGTTATACCACTTGGTTTGGATTTTGTGCCCACGGACCAAATTGGCCACATGTCCCTGAATGGCTTCAAGAGGCGAGTTGCAACTCATGATAAAACTCAAACTGGGATTCAGATGGGAAAACCGTTCATTGCATTGGATTTAGATCACCAGGTTTCAATTGGGGGGGTTGTTCTACTGTTATTCCATCCACTCAAAAATCATTTGTTGGATTATCTTCGGGACTAGGGTTTTTGTCAATGGTGCATAGCGCAAATTTTTAAGAGGAGGTTGATTTTCAAGAACACTGTGTCAGGAATTTGTGGGTAGTGTATTCACATGGGCCTTGGAAAAATAGACTTTTGGGAGATTATATAACTTTGTTATGCCACTTGGTTTGGATTTTATGACTCGAACCAAATTGGCCACATGTCTGTGAATGACTTGAAGAGGAAAGTTGCAACTCATGATAAAACTCAAACCGAGACTAGGATGGGAGAACCATTAGTTGAATTAGATCCAGAGCACTGGGTCTCAACTGGGGGGTGGCTTCTATGTCATTCTGTCCACCAGAAAACCATTTTTTTGGAGTATCTCTAACACTAGAGTTTTGGTCAATGAGCCATAATGCAATTTCTAAAGAGGAGGCCAATTTTCAAGAACAATGTGTCGGGAATTTGTGGATAGTGTAGTCACATGGGCCTTGGCCAAATAAACTTGTGGAAGCTTATGAAACTATGCTATTCTGCTTGTTTTGGATTTTATTACCTCGGACCCAATGGCCCACATGTCCCTTAATGACTTGAAAAGGCAAGTTGCAACTTACAATAAAACTCAAACCAGGATTCAGATGGGTGAACTGTCAGTTGCATTAAATCCAGAGAATCAAGTTTCAACTAAGGGAGGGGGGCTCTACTATCATTCCATCCACTGAAAATTCATTTTTTGTATTATCTTTGACACTAGGGTTTTTCTCAGTGTTAGCTTACATATTTTTAGGCATGGCATGTCAAGGAAAGGTAGGTGAAGGAAAGTCATGGAAATTTATACGGAAAGTGAAGGAAAGGCATGGAATGGAAAGTGATAAGGCAAGGCAAGTGAAGGAAAGACATGGAAGGTGAAGGAAATACATGGCATGGAAAGTGAAGGGAAGACAAGTGAAGGAAAGAAAAGGAAAGTGAAGGAAACGTGTCAGGCTGCTATATTAAATAATTTAATGACCTGAAACACTGAATTGTCAAACTAGGGTAAGTAAACTTCGATCTGCTACACTGTATGTGCAAGTAAGATTTTGATCCCTATCTAAAAACTATCTTTAGAAGAAAACACAAACTCACTCTAAGAAACTGAATCCTAATGACTATCCTGAAACTTATCATCTCCTATTTAATTCATCAACAACAAACAATCTTATGCTTAAGTGCTAGTGCTTCTATTTCTACTCAAATGTGATTTCTCATGACTATGTACCACTATCTTTAATCATCTAATCATCACTGTCTCTATCTAAGCCATAACATAAAGAGTATTTCCTCAAATTCTTTTAATCTAAGCATCGAAAATAAATCTAAACTATCCATAGGAAAACAAAGAAATATCCTACTTACCCTACTGGTACCGGAAGCTTCCTCTAATTCAATTGCAACCTAACTATTCTAACAAAGTAGAGTAACCTCACTATCCTAACCAAAACAAAGTAAATTCAAACTCTAAGCTACGTTCAGGTTGAAAACTGGAAACAAAGCAAACCCAGTTCATGCTCTAAACTCTACAGGAATCAACCATTCTTTCAATACTCATCAAGGTAGAAGATATCAATATGCTGGAGACGATACAGTTGAAGAATAATTAAGCAAGAATCTGAACAAGTTAATTCCCAAACTCTAAGCTAACATGCATGCAAATACTAAAATACTGAAATGAACTAAATCTAAGATAGAGAAAAGCAGCGACTTGAACCTGTTTGGCGGGCCTAACCAAAAGGTACAAATGCCGAAAGGAACAACCAGAACTACTCAATCATTCTATGCAAACACTGTGTATACTTCACGCTCCATTTACTCAGAAGAAAATAACTCAAATCGTATGACAGTAAAGTAACATAACGCAACAACAAATTGTATTCAGAAATGTGTATCATAACATAACATAACCTAACATTCCTTAGGAGTGATCTTCTGTTTATATAGATCCTCCTCAATAACAGTTTAAAGCAAAAATACATTAATTCAAACGGATCCCAGATCCGAAAATAACTCGAAATCAGTTAAAAAAAACGATCTTCACATCTTCGTGACACATAGTGTCACGAAGTGTGAATCATGAAGTATTAACAACTCAGTTCTATAATTGTGCCTTCAATCATCATATGAGTGATGACTCCATCTGTCATGTAAATCGCACTGTCTCCCACTTTGGCCATAACGAGCGGATCTTTAGCAGCTTCGTTGGTATCTCCACAGGGTGCGAGTTGGTACCTAGTACTGGCAAATCCTGTTTCAAAAATAGAAATAGTACCTAACCCAAGCCACATTAGTTTCAATGTTAATTTAAAGCATCAAAATACATAAAATTAACTTGAAATGTAAAAATACCTTGAGTAGCCCCATTGAGTGGTAAAGAGATGTCAATTATGTCAAAACAAGGCCAAAAGGGAGTGGTACTGGGTATGGAAATGGAGGTCTTTGTGATATAATATAGGCAAAACATGATCAAAACTGGAGACCA
>ML783301.1:455360-473363 GCA_009831015.1 Picea engelmannii
TCACTATTTTTCCCATGGAAGGTTGGTAGTGCTGAAAGTGGGATATTTTTCATATTGACATTCTGGACTAAATCCAAAATAGGAAATCCAAAGGTGGTTTCTGGTGTTAACTCATTCTCTGCTTGTTCTTCACCTTCATTTTCAATATGAAGTTCCCCATGTAAGTCTCTCCCTCTTTCTTCCATAGTAAAAGGATTACCAAGAATTGTATATGCAATCCAATCTTTCTTTGGTGAGGGTGTGAAATCCCACCTTTCTGGATTCTTTTTATCAAAGGTGTTATCTCCTATTGGTCCTTTTGAGGATCCTATGGCCTTTGATCCCACAATTGTAGTTGTTATTTGTGAAACTACAGAGTTAGGGTTCCCGAGAAGAGCTTGTATTTTCTCTGGATCAACTGTGTCATCCAGAGCTGGATCACCAGGATTTTGAGTTTGCTGATGTATGGTGTTTCCTAGTTCTAGGTTTTGTTCTATGGTTTCCTCAGCCAGAATTTCAGTCTCAGTTTCTATCACTTTTTGGGTGGAGGTTTCTTCTTTTTGTGGTTTTATATTTCTCCTAAATCTACCTCTATGATCTTTATTTCTCATGAAGTCATACTAAATGAAAGAAAAGAAACTAAGATTGAGTTTCAGAGTACCTGTGATAACTAATATGTCGGTTTTCACCCCTTGTTTCCACAGCTCCTCTTATTATCAACCTACTAACATACCACACCAAACTAAGTGCATTATAAAACTAATCAAGACAACTATCTAACTTACCTTTTAAACATCTCCCCGACAACGACGCCAAAAATGCCAGGCTGCTATATTAAAGAATTTAATGACCTGAAACATTGAATTGTCAAACCAGGGTAAGTAAACTTCGAGCTGCTACACTGTATGTGCGGGTAAGATTTTGATCCCTATATAAAAACCATCTTTAGAAGAAAACACAAACTCACTCGGAGAAACTGAATCCTAATTACTATCCTGAAACTTATCATCTCCTATTTAATTCATTAACAGCAAACAATCTTATGCTTAAGTGTTGGTGCTTCTATTTCTACTCAAATGTGATTTCTCATGACTATGTACCACTATCTTTAATCATCTAATCATCACTGTCTCTATCTAAGCCATAACAGAAAGAGTATTTCCTCAAATTCTTTTAATCTAAGCATCGAAAATAAATCTAAACTATCCACAGGAAAACAAAGAAATATCCTACTTACCCTACTGGTACCGGAAGCTTCCTCTAATTCAATTGAAACCTAACTATTCTAACAAAGCAGAGTAACCTCACTATCCTAACCAAAACAAAGTAAATTCAAACTCTAAGCTACGTTCAGGTTGAAAACTGGAAACAAAGCAAACCTAGTTCATGCTCTAAACTCTACAGGAATCAACCATTCTTTCAATACTCATCAACGTAGAAGATATCAATATGTTGGAGACGATACAGTTGAAGAATAATTAAGCAAGAATCTGAACAAGTTAATTCCCAAACTCTAAGCTAACATGCATGCAAATACTAAAATACTGAAATGAACTAAATCTAAGACAGAGAAAAGCAGCGACTTGAACCTGTTTGGTGGGCCCAACCAAAAGGTACAAACGTTGAAAGGAACAACCAGAACTACTCAATCATTCTACGCAAACACTGTGTATACTTCACGCTCCATTTACTCAGAAGAAAATAACTCAAATCGTATGACAATAAAGTAACATAACGCAACAACAAATTGTATTCAGAAATGTGTATCATAACATAACATAACCTAACGTTCCTTAGGAGTGATCTTCTGTTTATATAGATCTTCCTCAATAACAGTTTAAAGAAAAAATACATTAATTCAAACGGATCCCGTATCCGAAAATAACTCGAAATCAGTTAAAAAAAACGGTCTTCACATCTTCGTGACACGTAGTGTCACGAAGTGTGAATCATGAAGTATTAACAACTCAGTTCTATAATTGTTCCTTCAATCATCATATGAGTGATGACTCCATCTGTCATGTAAATCGCACTGTCTCCCACTCTGGCCATAACGCACGGATCTTTAGCAGCTTCATTGGTTTCTCCACAGGGTGCGAGCTGGTACCTGGTACTGGCAAATCCTGTTTCAAAAATAGAAATAGTACCTAACCCAAGCCACATTAGTTTCAATGTTAATTTAAAGCATCAAAATACATAAAAATAACTTGAAACGTAAAAATACCTTGAGTAGCCCCATTGAGTGGTAAAGAGATGTCAATTATGTCAAAACAAGGCCAAAAGGGAGTGGTACTGGGTATGGAAATGGAGGTCTTTGTGATATAATATAGGCAAAACATGATCAAAACTGGAGACCAACAAAAGGTATGGCATGCTATGGAATGGCATGGCATGACATGGAAAAGGAAAGACAAGTGAAGGAAGGGAAAGTGAAGGAAATGAAAGGCAAGTGAAGGCAAGTAAAGTGAAGGTAAGGAATGAATGGAAAGGAAAGTGAAGGAATGGAATGAAATGTTATGGCATGGCATGGCATGGAAAAGGTAATACAAGTGAAGGCAAGGAAATTCAAAGAAAGGCATGGCAATTGAAGGAAAGGCAAGGTAAGGAAATTGAGGAAAATGCATGAATGGCAAGGAACGTGAAGGAAATGCATGAAATTATATGGAATGGCATGGAAAAGGAAAGCCAAGTGAAGTAAAGGTTTGGAAAGAGAAGGAAAGGAAAGTGAAAGCAAGGAAAGACAAGTGAGGGTAAGGCAAGTGAAGGAAAGACAAGTGAATGCAATGCATGGCATGCTATGGAAGGCAAGGCATGGAAGGGAAAGTGAAGGAAAGGAATTTGAAGGAAAGGAATGGAATGTGAAGGAAAGGCATGGCAAAGCATGTGAAGGCAAGGCATGGCATGCGAAGGAAAGGCATGGCAGGGAAAGTGAAGGAAGGAAAGGCAAGGCTTGGCATGGAATGGAAAGTTAAGACAAGGCATGGCATGGCAAGTTAAGGAAAGGAAAGGAAAGGTAAAGCAAGGCATGGCATGGGTATATTTTAAGGCAGTGTATATTTTAACAATAATAAAAATATTTTAACAGTAGTAAAAATGAAGCCAAAAATATGTGTTTTACATACCTATATGTTCATTCAAGTATACCATCGATATCACTTCTAATACTGACAATTTCCATTAACTTCTCATTCTTAGAGTAAGAAAAGAAGTATCATACCTTTCATGAGTTCTTACATGGAATTGTTTGTAGTTGGAGGTTTGTAACAATAACAAAGTTTGTAAAGTGGTATACAACTTGACCTGGTTTATAATATTGAAATACATAACAAACTTTCTTTCGTGTTCTTTGATCATGTGTCAGATATTCTCCTTATAACCATCGACCCTGTCGGAAATTCAATGCCTTTAGAGTCTGTTACTGATTACATGAGGGTCTTATTTCCCTCTAAGCATCGTTCCAACCAATAATTAGTGCCACATTCATCTTATATTGGGTAAACCACTATGCATATGTTCCCTACAAAAAATGGAGTGCCAAAATGTGAGTCCACTAAATGACCAAAAAATAACATATTCATTCTAGTTATTCAAAATTTAATACAAGGATTCAATGAACCTGGTAGTATGAGATTTGAGACATGATCATAATATGTTCAAATACTTGATTGGTCCTCCTCCAATTAGGTTAATTCCATAGTTATATGTTAACAAATGGGGAGTGAAACACGATCCCATCTATCAAAATAGTTTGTCAATTCACAATCATTCCATTCATTACTACTACATGGACCAAAAAAGAAAGAGAGTTTTCTCATCCATATTTGAACTATTGTATTGTCTGATGTTCTAACTGAATGGAATCCACAAGTGCCCTGGATTTTTTTTCATTCATACCACTGTGATCGATCTACATTGACAACCTCCCAAAAATATCTATGTACATGTCCTTTCTTATGTTATTGGTCTTCATGGGTTCTGGTTCCCTCTCCCATTACTAAATAACACCATTCAATAGTGTATTTTCCATATCGAATGAGGGAAGTAGTAGTGAACTCCATTTATTTCCTGCACAACGCTCTTTTTATGCATGGATCTGCTCCATCATGCTCCCCTTTCCTGAGCCAGGATTCAAAATAGTTCCAAATCTGTGGTACCTATAGTTTTTTGTGCAACATACAGCCATTGAAATACATGATCATTTTTGAACTGGACTACACAACCGTCTGACCAAATCTAATGTTCATCCATCAATATGGTCTTCTCCGTAAGGTGATTATAGAACAATTGAAAACAATGTTGTATGTAGGCTAAGTCACATCACCGATCATCACTTATGTAGAAGTGATACTCTTTCAATATAACTTTTTTTTTTTCATTACTATCTAGTCCATGCCTATATATGTTATGTACCATTATGTTGACTTTCTCTCAGTGATAATGTTGGCTTTGAATCTCATTTTGCGGTTGAAGGGTCTAGTTCTCAATAAAATCATCCACTTATAACACAGTACCAACATGAAATGTATCTTTGCATATTCTAAAATGCTCGTCTTGCCATCAAGCCACATGGACATGATGAGACCAATGTCATTTATTTTCAACGAAGTCCTTCATGAAGTCATAAAATCGTACTTGGGAAGTAACCAATTGTATCTTTTTTCTTTCCTAGTCCTCCATCAATATCACATGTCACATATTTAAAGCTTTGCAAGGAAACCTCCTTCCTCCCCAATTCATACTCATCACTTACATGGATGCACTTTCTTAGTAAGGTCATTCCACTGAACCCAAGGAATTGTTGGCAGCCCCACATGATTTTGATATTTAAACAAGAAATTGCATTTTCTGTAGATTCCTTCACCTCAATTTCAAAACCGTTTTTATAAATCTGAGATAATTACTGGGTCAAAGAACATTTTTTTTTAATTTATTTCTTACTATCTACGCTTTCATTTTGTTTTATGTTGATTCATGACTGTAAGCATGAAAACCTAGCTTGGTGTTATATTTTATATAGGATGCATCTTTTAAATGTCACCATGCTTATATCAAATCGAAATCCAATGTTTGAGTGACCATATTTCGATGTTTTGGGTTTTGATATAGCTATTGCATGGTTTGATGGTTTGTATGCAATTTATGAAGAGTTCTCTTTTTATATATGATAAACCCCTTGAAAATTCAATAGTCATGTCAATGGTCATAACAATCAATACACACCTATTGTACTAATGTCCTTACCTCACCTTGTTGGCACAACATATTAACGAGCCATTCATTGCATTCAAGGGTTTTGGTACTCTGTATGTTTGGTTCTCATTACATGGAGTGATAAAGCATCTACGATCAAACCCTCGGTGTTTTCTCCCACTACCTTTCATATGATAACACACAAGTTTTGTGATGGTCATTTCCCCATTATCCATTCGATTTTGTTCCTATTGCTCCTACTATTCAAACCTAAATTTTTTTTGAGTTATCCCTGTTACATTATGGTCACATTTGTCATGGATCATGTCATTCGCTTGGAGCCAAATGGCTGCCAGAAATTACTCTCTCATGATGATGCAATCGAGGACATAAAAATCCAAGGATGGGATGTCTTCCTTAAAAGATTTGAAGGCTATAACCTTCAGGTGGCGCAAGCTTTCGTGTAGACCTTTGATGGTTGCAGAGAAAAAATTGGGGACACACAGTTAGAGCTAAGTGAAGGGTTTGTAAGTGAAGCAGTAGGGCTTCCATTGACAAGAGAGAAATGGTTCAAAAACTCACAGATTGAAGGAGTACCTTGGAGCTTGTTTATGATGTCCCGGAAAATCAATTGTTGCGAAAAAGGTATCCCCATCTCCCTGGTTAAACCTAGGTGGCACAACCTGTTGTTGTTTCTCAAACAATTCATGACCTATGAGGGTTGATATGGATTAGTCTTCCTCTATCATATTCACTTTCTCATGCATTTCATTGGTTTTGAATTAAGCATGCCATTTTATCTGTTGAGAAGTCTCTATAAATTGTCCAAAATATATAAGAGATAGAGTGTTGATGCAAGTCTTTTCCATCACGGATTGATTAAGATCCTTTTGATTCATCACTTGTCAACTGTGGGTGATTGCTGGGATAATTGTTTGGCTAGGAATGGTTTTTCCATGATTGTTCCTATAGGGAACCCTAACTTGGGCGAGCCACTGATTAAAAACCAATTTGGTATTTCAAGAAATGGACCATAATCTCTTAACAATTTTTCCTCTTATTTTATGTCTGTTACCTATTTTTGAAATAAGTCGATTTGGAATTTGATATTATTGCTAAACTAAGACTAGCTACATAATCTTTGATTATGTAGCCATCTCTTTTTGTAAATAAAAATTAGAAATTGGTTGTGAATGATTTTCTAATTTATTAAATTTGTTTTGTCTTTTTAGGAAGTATGAAATTTTGTTGTTGATCATCTAGAGAAAATACATTCGGCTATGCATCTGAATGATTAGTAGTCTCTTTTCTATTTGTCTTGTAAGTAAATTTGATCTATATTGGATAAAAATCAACTCTGTTATAAGTGATATCTAAATCCACTAATTTTATAATATTTTTTATTTTATGAGATCCTATCCTATCCTGTGAGATAAGAGAAGGTGATCTCAAGTTACTTTAAATACTGTTCATTTTGAAAGTAATCATCATCTTTGGATGGAACATATTATAGGCATGTGATTCTCAAAACTATATGGACAACCAGTTAAAATTTTTGGCTTTATACTGATGTGACAATTGTTCCATACATTTTCTTCCCTTTTATTATGAGATATTGATATGTTATGTAGCTTTTGTCTCTTTAGCATATGATATTCCATTTTATTCAATGCTTTAAAATACTATCTATGATTTGATGTTCCATATGTTATGATTGTGATTGTTATATCAATTTAATTTCTCGATTTATGCCAGACATTTAAATTGACGGATAAAATGAATGCTTTACATAAAGATTTTTCTTACTGTAACCATTCTTAATTATAAGATCATTGAACCATACATGATTACTATTTTGTTCTTATATCCTTGCTGTCAGTAAGACACCTTGAATTTATCCAGGAAACTTTAGTACAATCCTGCTGCAGATATCTTTCACGAGCGAGACAGCTGGAGTTATGGATCGTACAGAAGCATAGACACATTAATGAACTAGTAACATGTTAGCTTTATTTGCTTCTATTTTTTGTCATTTCATTTATTAGTGAAACATGAAAGTTACTTGATCGGATTTGACCATCACTCTATCCTTGTTTCATAACATATTAAATTTAAGTTCTTAGATTTATGATTAGAAAAGAAAAAAATATAAAAAATGTGCTTTCTTTATCTACTTTTGAAAACAGTTGTCAAACATTGATTTTGAAAGGAATTTACTAAAAACTTGCAATCTGTAATTACTATGTACATAATGGCATGTTTATATTTATCTTCTCGTTGAATGTATTTGTACATAATCAGATTAAAACAGTTTTAGCATTAGTTAGTTTATTTCTTTTCTGTATTTTTGGCTAACGGAGCCTTTAAACCCGTCAGAATAGGTTACACCAAATGACTTGGGTTAAATAGACAACCCCAGACCGGATCTATTCTTCCAGTTGACAACATGTGAAATTTTTCCATCAACAAATGATGCTAGAAGGAGGGCCTGAATTCAATTAATGGCATGTGGAGGTCACAANCCCCTATCATGATGCGTAGTCTCTCAAACAACATTGTTACACTTGAAACAACTAGCTCAAACGACAACCCTGAAATTCTCATTGAACCAGTAACACCAGTTCCTCAAGGGACCGACGTCCAAGAAATTGTTCGTCAGTCACTCATAAGGACACATAGTGCCTTAGCCCGTATCACACAACCTGGTAAGCCTCTTAATCAACCCTTAGATTTCTAGGATATCTAAGAACAAATTCAAGGCACTGGTCAAAATAACAAATTTTTAGGTGATAATAATACCAATCTTATCCAAACACCTATCCTCAGAGCAGGAGGATCTTGTATCCCACCTTCCCCACCTAGTTCATATCCATCCTCTTCAAGAGGAGAGTCATTTGATGAAGGAAGTTCCTCATTTGAATCATCTCAGCCTTTGACACCACCAACACCCATGGAAAACCAAAACAATCCCACCAGACCTTGGATCGATAAAGATGTCGTGGCTTTACTTGGACCTCAACACCCATTACCAAAACACCTGGAGAAATGGTTGCCTAAGTTTGATCCAGATTATAAACAATCTGTTGAGGATCACATAAAAAAGTTTATGTTGGCCATTAGACTCCGAAGTGTAGAGAATGAAGATGTAGTATGCAAACTCTTTCCTTATACATTTGAGGGCAATGCCTCCACGTGGTATTTCTCCCAACAACCCTAAACCATTGTCTTTTGGGACAAATTTGAAACCTGTTTCTTAGAGAAATTTGGAGATGATAAATCTCCTAAAGTCTTGGTTATGGAGCTCTCTAGTATAAAAATGAATCCTAAGGAGAAAGTAAAATATTTTAACCAGATATTTCTTACGTTAAAGAATAAAATTCCCACAGATTCAATGCCCACTGAAAGTCTAATTGTTGCATATTACACCAAGGCTCTACATAATAACATAGCAATTTGTGTCAAAAGGTCTAAAAAAAACATGTTGTTGGAAGCCTTTGAGGATGCAAGCCAAATTGAAAAGGATATATTAAGCTTAAAAGACAATCTCAATAGTGAAGTTGAAACAAATTCATCTTCTAAAATGAAATTAGAAATCCTTACTAGGCCTCCTCAAGCCAAAAGTCAACCAAAAACTTTAGACTTAGAAAGCTTGCAAGTATCTTCCCAAAAACAATCAAATCAGGTCATGGACTTGAAGAGATCAGTCTAGGAGGCATCCTCAAGTAAAGGAACTTTTAAATCTCCATTCATAAAACATTTTCCTCCCAATCAGCCAAATCTGACCACTGAAGGTCTAAATTTTGAAAGCTTGCAGTACGCTTTGCAAACCATTCTAGAAGCACATGATAATTATGCTTCCTCACCTCCTAAAAGTTCTGAAGACATAGTTGAGGAAGAAGTACCAGAAGAGGAAGAATCATCCCGCAATATCTCTGGTCACTTCTCTGACAATATTTTTCAAGAAAATTTTGAAACTGTCCACCCCTACAACACAAGGAGAAAAACACAGAACAAACCTTCTTCTGAAGCATGTAATAATGTGCTTCCAAAACAGTTGAAGAAAGATGAAATTAAACAATGTTTAGTAGCCCCAGTTTTAGAATACAATTTAATTGAAGATATAAAAAAACACGGGCTAATATTTCTGTTTTTGAGCTGCTAAAATTTCCCCTTATTCTGTAGAAAATGTTACAGAGTATCGTTGAAAACAGTAAAAACAACAATCCTAGTAGCAAGAAAAGAGCAGAAATTGGTACAAAAACAGCCCGAAATATCACAACTAAAATGACATCTGAACCTCCAGATAAAAGGGATTTAGCTTAAAAAACTGTAGCAAATGTAAACAAAATTGTTTTAGGGACAACAGTTAAAAATCAACAGAATTCTGTTGTTAACACTCGTAAAAATGTCCCTCCTTTCTTGTTAACCTTTGAAATTTTTAATAGGAATGTACATAATTGTATGGTCGATTCTGGTGCATCGTCAAATGTCATTCTGCTATCTTTTTGTCAAAAAATTAATGCAGAAGTTAAACCTTCCAATCTCAAAATCATTCAGCTAGATCCAACAAATGTAAAGGTAATCAGTGAACTTAAGGATGTTCTTGTTAGATTATCTTCTAATCCTAAGGTCCATCAGATAATTCACATTATTCTTGTTGATATCCCTAAAGTCTATGGTTTGTTTTTAAGCAGGGACTGGTCCAAACAACTGCATGGTTAATTTGCTATAGATTGGTCTCATTTGTGGCTGCCAGAAAATGGATAGCCAAATAGAATCAGGATAAACAAAGAATGTTATCTTAAACACACCGTGATGGATTTAAATGATGCAAATGAATCTTTCACTGCATATGCTAATTCATTTGAAATGAAAGGAATGAATACCTTCTTTGGTAACTTCATGACCAAAATTTATCCTATCACTGATCCAAGGCAAGAATCAGAAATTATAACCTATACTCAGACATCAGCTTTACCAAATGTGCAAAACACTGCTAATGAAGCTCAAATATGGTCATTGTACTTTGATGGATCCAAATCCAAAGAAGGAGCTGGTGCAAGATGTGTACTCATAGATCCCGTAGGTAATAAGACTTTCATTGCCTGTCGATTAGAGTTCGAGTGCACTAATAACACCGCTGAATACGAAGCACTTTTACAAGGGATTAGGAAAAATTTAGATATGGATGTACGAAATTTAATGGTATTCGGTGATTCAGAAATTGTGGTTAGGAAGGTAAGAAATTCCATACATTGCTTATCACCACATCTAAAAAGTTACCAAACTGAGGTATGGAGTTTAATGCAAAAATTTTCAGCATTTAACATAAATTCCATTCCTAGACTAAGTAATTTGGAGGCTGATTTATTGGTTAACGTCGCTTCTAAACTATTGCTCGCAGAAGGTATTTCTCCTAATGTTTTTTCGATTGAATTGTTTTTTAGGTCGTCGATCCTAGACAACATCACCAATTGGAGAGTGTTCGACGATGACCAACAGATCATCAATGTTTTGGACATGGAAGACACTTTCCAAGGCACAATAATTGATGAAGGAACTCATGATGAGAACCTCTGAAACTTCACGGTAATGTCAGATCCTAGATCTCCTGAATCAACGTCTGATATGGTAAACTCTATTCCCAGATCTGTTGTAAGACTAGAGAAATTTTGTGACCTACACAATAAATTTAGAGGGTCAGTTAATTGTAAAATGAATAGTTCTCCTTTAATTTATGAGACAATTAATTTGGGGACAAAGGAAAATCCTCAAAATATTAATTTGGGAACGGGATGCTCTGAGCAAGAACGATCTTCTTTTATAAAATTGTTTAAAGAATTTAAATACATTTTTGCATGGACGTATGATGATTTGAAAACATTTGATATTAATATCATACAACACGTCATCCCCATGAAACCCCAGACCTATCCTTTTCAACAGAAACTAAGGAAGATGCACCCTAAATTGGAACCCACTGTTAGAAAAGAACTAAATAAATTACTGACTACAAAGATAATTTTCCCAGTAAGGCACACACAATGGGTGTCTAACCTAGTCCCTGTAAGGAAGAAAAGTGGTGAAATTCGACTCTGTGTCGATTTTCGAAACCTAAACTGAGCATCTGATAATGATAAATATCATGTTCCTCCAATGGAACAAATTCTACAATAGGTATCTGGTTCTGAAAGACTGTCTTTATTAGAAGGATTTTCGAGATACAACCAGGTCCTCATGTCTCCTTCAGATCAGCTTAAAACCAACATTCGCACCCCATGGGGCACTTATGCCTACATGAAAATGTCTTTTGGACTAATTAACGTCGTATCCACTTTTTAGAGAGCAATGAGAATTTCTTTTCCTGGCCTCATAAGACAATCAGTCCTGGTCTATCTTGATGATGTCACCATTTTCTCTAAAACCAAGAAATATCACTTGTCTCACCTCGGGGTTGTCCTAGAACGATGCCACAAGTATGGCATATCCCTCAACCCTAAGAAATTATTCTTTGCAGTAGAACAAGGAAAAATACTTAGGTTTATAGTGTCCAAATATGAAATGATTATTGACCTGGAAATAACCTAAGCTATTGCTAAACTCTCCCCTCTCTCTTTCAAAAAATCCATGCAGTCATCTTTAGGCAAGATCAATTTCGTCAGAAGATTTTTCCCGAGTTTTTCAGAAATGGTAAGACCATTACAAACTTTAATTAAAAATGATGTTTAGTATCGTTGGGGACCATAATAAAGTCAAGCTTTTGACTCCATCAGAAAAACCATAGTGGAAGCCTCTTCCTTGATGAGCCTCGATTTCTCCCAAGATTTCACTCTTTACACCTTTGCTTCTGACCGATCTTATGTTGTCGTGTTAACACAGAAAAATGATGAAAGTAATGAGATACCCATTTCCTTCATGAGCTCTTCTTTCAAAGGAGTGGAGCTTAACTACCTAACAGTATATCAACATGCATATGTTGTTTTCAAAGCAGTGAAACACTTCTGGTCGTACTTGCTGAAATCCAAACCTAAGGTTATTGTTCCCTACCCATATCTAAGAAACCTATTAGTACAAAAAGAACTGGGTGAGAAAAGGGAAAATTGGATGAGCTCTTTACAAGAATATGAACTCAAAATAACCCCTTCTTATATTTTTAGAGGTCAAGGCCTGTGTAAACTAGTCGTTGATTTTGTTAAAGAACATGAAAGTCAAATTAACACTTTAACTGTAAACCAACACAATGAAGATCAAATCAGTAGTACACAATTTACTGCCAATTCTTGGTATGAAAATATTAAATTTTATTTGACGCATGGATCTGCTCCTCGCTATTTTGATCCTAAGAATATAAGAGCACTAAGACTAAAATCTACATCTTTCCAGTTAATAAATGATGTATTATTTCGAAAGAATTTTGATGGTGTTCTTATGCGTTGTTTGGAAAAGGATGAAGCAGAGAAATTACTATCTGAACTTCATGTAGGTGAGGCTGGTGGTCACTTCGGTGGAGACACCACTGTTCACAAAGTGTTAAGAGCTGGGTCCTATTGGCCCACGTTATTTAAAGATGCCCATGCACTGTGTCGTAAATGTGTAATCTTCCAAAAGGCCGATGGACGGGTGAAAAAGACAACATTCCCTTTACATC
The DNA here is from genome assembly GCA_009831015.1 of Picea engelmannii. NCBI lineage: Eukaryota > Viridiplantae > Streptophyta > Pinopsida > Pinales > Pinaceae > Picea > Picea engelmannii. The sequence goes on from ML783301.1 coordinate 468,178, forward strand.
TTGTTACTATAGATTCAACTTTTCAGCAGTGGGGTCTTGACATCATAGGACCAATTAACCCTTCTTCTTCACAACAACAAAAATATATCATTACAACTACAGATTATTTTACCATATGGTCCGAAGTTGCACCTTTGAAAGTGTTAAATACAAATCAAGTAGTATATTTCCTCAACTCTCATATCATCACCCAGTTCAACATTCTCAAATGTTTGGTCTTTGATAACGCTTCTTACTTTTCATCCCTCGACATGAACGTTTTTGCTTTAGAAAAAGGGATTAAACTGAAATATTATGCTAGTTACTACCCTCAAGGAAATGGTCTAGCAGAATCAACAAACAAAAATTTAATCAAAATCATTAAGAGAAAAGTTTCAGAAAATCACAAGAACTGGCACAATGCATTGTATAATGCACTTTGGGCAGATAGGGTCACCCCAAAAGCCTCTTTCGACAACTCTCCTTTCTTTCTCTTCTACGGAAGAGAGGCAATTCTCCCTCCACATGTTCTTCTTCCTTCTCTACAATTATCACAAAAAGTTCAAGAGGAGGAATTCCCTCCCCTTGAAAGTCAAATTAATGCCTTGTTAAAACTGGGGGAAGTAAGAGCACAAGCAAAGGAGAAATTGGATCAGCACCAGCAAATTGTAAAAATATGGTTTGATTCGAATTCTTCTTCTGACAGGAATTTCAATGTCGTAGATTTAGTTCTCAAGTGGGACCAAGCTCACGAAGGAAAAGGGGAACACGCCAAGTTCTAGAATCTGTGGTTGGGACCATTTGTAATTTATGAAAAATTAGGTCCCAGCTCTTTTCGCCTGCACAATTTGGAGGGACAACCAGACACTTTCCCAGTGAATGGCCAATCTCTCAAAATATATTTTACCTGATGATTTCAGATCCACCTCTTTGTATATATCCTTGTTTTTGTTTTAATTTTCTTTTTTGTTTTTATTTTTTATTTTGGTTCTTTTCATTTTGTTGGCTTTTGGTTTGTTTCTGAAAAATTATGTCTGTGCCACCATTTCATTTGTGGAAGGAAAATCATAATTATTATCCAAGAGCAACAGTTGACGACTTTTCAAAGCACTGCGTTGTAAATTTCTAAACTTAGATCAACAAAAGTAAGTTCCTTCTCAAAATAGTGTTGCTAGTTTCTTTTCAAAATCTCAAGAGGATAACGATTATCATTGATAAACTCTTAATGTTGTCACTTTTTTTAAGAAAACAAATCGATTATACCTTCCTGCCCTTGAGATGGTTTCATAATAGGAATATAAGTGTTCAGATCATGGTAAAGATCATTTAAAAAATAGATGAATTATATGAGATCAATTTCTGTTTTCAAAATATGAAATTTTCAGTATCACCCCTCTCTCTTGAATATCATAAAAGTTTCTGCAAATTTGTAAATTAATTCTAGAGAGTTGAAAGAACTGCAAGGTGTGGGAAGTTTTTGTAAACCCGTCGAGACACTGAACAGGTTTGCTGGTAGCGGGTAAATGCATCCATTATACCAAGGCAACTTCATCGGGGTATTGAACAGGCTTGTTGGCAGTGAAGCAATGTCAGGTTCAAGAAAATTATCAGGTATGTCCCTTAAAGTTAATCCATGAATAAATATGTTATTTATCATGAATGGATGACTTTTGGACATGATAGAAGTGTTAGAGTGGGTTAAATGACATCCCTGTTGAGGCTATGGACGCCTGTTGGCAGTAGTGGCCATGTCAATAATATTGGAGGTAGTTGCATAAACATCGTTCCTCTCGTAATCTAGATCTGATACCAAATTATACTTTTGGTGGAAACACAACTGATGATGAACTATGCTATTTTCTGAGTTTTGATCGAAATTCTTGACTTGTTGTAGACTGCTCCTTAATTTTTAAATCATTATGATCTGTCCTAACATGAATTTTCTGGTAATGCAGAGATAACTACTTCACCTAGTACATCGCCATTGTTGGAATCCCTACATGATTGTGATATTTAAATAAGAAATTGCATTTTCTGTAGCTCCCTTCACCTCAATTTCATAACCTTTTATATAAATTTGAGATAATTACTGGGTCAAAGAACATTTTTTTTAATTTATTTCTTATTATCTGCGCTTTCGTTTTGTTTTATCTTGATTCATGACTATAAGCATGAATAAAACATGAAAACCTATATTGGTGTTATATTTTCTATAGGATGCATCTTTTAAAGGTGACCATGCTTACATCAAATTGAAATCCAATGTTTGAGTGACCATATTTCGATTTTTGGGTTTTGATATAGCTATTGTATGGTTCGATGGTTTGTATGCAATTTATGAAGAGTTTTTTTTTGTATATTTGATAAACCCCTTGAAAATTCAATAGTCATGTCAATGGTCATGACAATCAATACACACCTGATGTACTAATGTTCTTACCTCACCTTGCTGGCACAACGTATTAACGATCCATTCATTACATTCATAGGGTTTCGGTACTCTGTATGTTTGGTTCTCATTACATGGAGTGGTAAAGAATATACGATCAAACCCTTGGTGTTTTCTCCCACTACCTTTCATATGATAACACACAGGTTTTGTGATGGTCGTTTCCCCATTATCCATTCGATTTTGTTCCTATCACTCCTACTATTCAAACATAAAACTTTTTTGAGTTATCCCTGTTAAATTATGGTCGCATTTATCATAGCTCCTATTGTTTTCTTGGAGACAAACAATTGCCAAGCATTAATCTCTCATGATGATGTGATCGAGGAATTAAAAGCAAAGGCTGGGATGTCTTCCTTAAAATATTTGGAGGCTATAACCTTCAAGTGGCGCAGGATTTCGCGCAGACCTTTGATGGTTGCAGAGTGAAAATTTGGGACACACAGTTAGCACTAAGTGAAGCAGTAGGGATTCCATCGACTGGAGAGAAATGGTTCAAAAACTCATGGATTGAAGGAGTACCCTGGAGCTTGTTTATGATGTCCCAAAAAATCAACTATTGCGAAAAAGGTATCCCCATCTCCCTAGTTAAACCTAGGTGGCATAGCCTGTTTTTGATTCTCAAACAATTCATGACCTGTGAGGGTTGATACAGATTAGTCTTACTCTATCATATTCACTTATTCATGCATTTCATTAGTTTTGAATTAAGAATGTCATTTTATCTGTTGAGAAGTCTCTATAAAATGTACAAAAGATATAAGAGACAGAGTGTTGATGCAAGTCTTTTCCATCATGGATTGATTAAGATCCTTTTGATTCATCACTTGTCAACTGTGGGCGATTTTTGGGATAAGGTTTTGGTAAGGAATGGTTTTTCCATGACCGTTCATGTACTGAACCATAACTTGGGTGAGCCATTGATTAAAAACCAATTTGGTATTTCAAGAAATGGACCAGACTCCCTTAACAATTTTTCCTCTTATTTTATGCCTGTTACCTATTTTTGAAATAAGTCGATTTGGAATTTGATCTTATTGATAAAATAAGACTCTCTACAGAATCTTCGATTATGTAGCCAAGTCTCTTTGTAAATAAAGATTAGAAATTGGTTGTGAATGATTTTCTAATTTATTAAATTTGTTTTGTCTTTTTAGGAAGTATGAAATTTTGTTGTTCATCATTTGGAGAAAATACATTCGGCTATGCATCTGAATGATTAATAGTATCTTTTTTGTTTGTCTTGTAAAGAACTTTGATCTATCTTGGATAAAAATCAACTTTGTTATAAGTGGTATCTAAATCCACTAATTTTGTAATATTTTTTATTTTATGAGATCCTATCCTATCCTGTGAGATAGGAGAAGGTGATCTCAAGTCACTTTAAATACTTTTCATTTTGAAAGTAACCATCATCTTTGGATAGAACAGGTTATAGGCATGTGATTCTCAAAACTATATGGACAACCAGTTAACATTTTTGGCTTTAGACTGATGTGACAATTGTTCCATATATGTTTTTCCCTTTTATTATGAGATATTGATATGTTATGTAGCGTTTGTCTCTTTAGAATATGATATTCCATTTTATTCAATGCTTTAAAATATTGTCTATGATTTGTTGTTCCATATGTTATGACTGTGATTGTTATATCAATTTAATTTCTTGATTTATGCCTGACATTTAAATTGATGGATAAAATGAATGCTTTACATAAAGAGTTTTCTTACTGTAATCATTCATAATTATAAGATCATTGAACCATACGTGTTTACTATTTTGTTATTATATCCTAGATGTCAATAAGACACCTTGAATTTATTCAGGAAAATTTAGTACAAGCCTGTTGCAGATTTATTTCACGGGCGAGACATCTAGAGTTCTGGATCGTACATAAGCATAAACACATTAAGGAACTAGTAACAGGTTAGGTTTATTTTCTTCTAATTTTTGTCATTTCATTTATTAGTGAAACATGAAAGTTACTTGATCGACTTTGACCATCACTCTATAATTGTTTCATAACATATTAAATTTAAGTTCTTAGATTTATGATTAGAAAACAAAAAAATATAAAAAATGCTCGTTCTTTATCTACTTTTGAAAACAATTGTGAAACATTGATTTTGCAAGGCATTTACTAAAAACTTGCAATCTGTAATTACTATGTACAAAATGGCATGTTTATATTTATCTTCATGTTGAATGTATTTGTACATAATCAGATTAAAACAATTTTAGCATTAGTTAGTTTATTTATTTTCTTTATTTTTGGCTAACAGAGACTATAATCCGTTGGAATAGGTTACACCAAATGGCTTGGGTGAAATAGAAAACCCCGGACCATATCTATTCTTCGAGTTGACGGCATGTCAAATTTTCCCATCAATAGGCATTTCCCATATAAGCATGCAATTTGATAAAATGTAAGACCCTCTGGCCTTGTACACAAGATGCTACGAATAAAGTCTCTAGATGACGACAACGACAATATAACTAGGAATTCTTGCAAAAGGGTGTTATACAAAACACGAAAAAAAAATAAAAATAATATGTGTGTGTGTGTGTGTGTGTGTGTGTGTGATAATAATAGCCATACTCAATGTGATATATACAACTGTTGGACACACCTACCACACTTAGAGGGGGGGTGAATGAGTGTGGGGCTCTTTTTCCCAAAACTTCCCTCTTGCACAAAAACTCATCAATTAGCATTCAACATTTATTCATTACCCATTGTTGTCATTTATAACCAGT
>ML783302.1:6107-16338 GCA_009831015.1 Picea engelmannii
AGTCATGTGGGCCCCGTTTGGGTAAGTTGGTGCATCAACTTCCCGGGGTCGTAACTTTTGCATACGATCTCCGTTTTAGGCGTGTGATAGCTCGTTGGAAAGGTATCGTCGAGGAGATTCATTTTGGGGGATCAATATGCCTTTGTCTATCATTGAGAACCTATATCTTGAAAAAACTTCATTTAGGCCCTCAAAATGGCCCCGGAAGTGAAAACCTGCTAAAAATAGTAAATTGCCAAAATGGCCAAAAAACTGTTTTGAGCCATTTAGAAAAGGTGGGTGGCCCCGGATATCCACCTGGATCAATGACTCATGACATGAAATGATAAAAATGACCTTGATGGATGATGACAACCATGAGCAAGTGGAGGGAGTAGCACTGACCTAGACATACTAACCAATGACCAAATTTTATTTGAAAATATAAAAATTTGACCTAGGACCCTATTAACAACCTTGAAAGAGCATATTTGATCACTAGTGACTGACAAGACTGACATACACTAACAAGTCACATATATGATTTCATGCTCATTCAATTTTCTGGATTCATAGAAAATTACATGTTCTTCTTGCATAAGGAATCCTACGAGTCCTTCGTTGTAGGCAGATGTACACACAAGGAAGTCCTTGTTTGGGTCTACAATATTCACCATAGGTGCATTGGTTAGAAGGTATTTGAGCTCTTGGAATCTCTCTTCACATTCTAACATCCAAATGAATTTAACTCCCTTTTTCTTAAGGGAAGTGATTGAGAAACCGATCTTGGAAAATCCTTTTATGAACCTCCTATAATATCCTGGTAGGCCCAGAAAGGATCTGATATCAGATACATCCTTTGGGGTAGGCTAATCCATAATGGCTTTGATATTGTCAAGATCAATTGCCACCCCTTCTTTAGAAATAACATAGTCTAAGTAATGGACTTGTTTCTAGAAAAAGTCACACTTACTGAACTTAGCATAGAGCTGATGTTAGCTTATTAATTGAAGCACTAACTTGAGGTGTTCTTCATGCTCTTCCTTATTCTTAGAATAGATTAGGAGATCATCAATGAAAACCAATACAAATCTATCTAAGAATTTACTGAGTACATTATTCATTAAACACATAAAAGTGGTTGGTGCATTAGTTAGCTCGAATGGCACCACCACAAATTCATAGTGACCATATCTTGTCCTAAAGGTTGTTTTTTGGATGTATTCATCCTTAATTCGGACCTGATGGTATCTAGAACTCAAGTCAATCTTGGAGAAAATTGTAGCATCCCTTAATTGGTCAAATAAGTCATCGATCCTTGCCAAGGGATACTTATTCTTTATGGTCATCTTATTGCGTTGCATATAGTCTATGCACAACCTAAGTGTGCCATCCCTCTTTTTCACAAACAAAGTTGGTGCTCCCCATGGAGACACACTAGGCCAAATGTAGCCTTTGTCCATCATTTCCTTTAGCTTTAGTTTGATCTCAACCAGCTCTGGTGTACTCATTCTATAGGGTGTTCTAGAAATTGGCACTGCTCCTCGTGCAAGATCTATTGAAAAGTCAATATCTCTTCTTGGAGGTAGACCTGGTACCTCTTTTGGAAATACATCTTTATACTCTCTCAATATGGGATGGTCCTCTAGGATTGGTTTGTCGTCCTCAACAGATTCCAACACTTGTATTGCATACAAAGGACATTGTTTTATGCAACACTTCTTTTCTTGAAGTGTCGATATTTGTCTCACTGAGACAAGATTTTGAATCTCTTGTAGGGTTACCTTTATCCCTTCTTCATTTTCACACTCCAAATTTTTATTGTAACAATCCAAACCAACCATCCAGTTCGTGCCAATCAACAGGTCATAAGATCCTAAAGGAAGTATGCTTAGGTTCGCTTGAGTGGACAATCCACTCATAACAAATTGGCATCCTGGTATGACCCCTGTTACTTTTCTTTTGGTTCCAGTGGCTAGTTGTACCAGCCATGATTTAACATGTTTAACTCGTTGCAATTTACATTTCTCAACAATTTGAGGGGAAACATAACTCAAATTAGAAGCAGGGTCAATTAAAATGGAAACTAGATGGTTGGAAATCATACCTTCCATCTCCACCACTGAAGCTTGGTGGCTGGATTGTTTATTATCAAAGGCTACATAAATCCGTGGTATGCTCCTAGCCACATCAATTATTGTGGTAGCCTCTTGGATGTTGTAGACCCTCCTACTATTTTGTTGCCTATATGGGTAGTCTCTCATCAAATGTTCCTCTCCATAACACCAACATTTCAAGGGTTCTCTCTGTGTTATTAGTCTTACCTTAATAAGGGTTTATTTCCACTCCGAGAGGGGAAATTTTGCTAGTATACACTTTTAGTAGGAAGGCTCATTTTAGAACCTTTCCCATAGCTCTTGAATCTTGAGGGTTTAAACCCCTTTTTATTGAATCCCGAACTACTCTTCTTCTTCCAGTCCTCGTGAGGTTGTGTATTGTTCTTGAATTGTTCATAGAAATACCTTGCCTTTCGGATAGTGTCTTCTAAGGTCTTTGGCTCATCAAATTCAATCCTGTCCCGGAAGGACTGAGGTAGTCCACTAATAAATCGTTGCATCTTTACCTTTTCATCTTTGATGTAGGGCACATACCTTATCAACTCAAGGAATTTATTGATATATTCCTCTATGGTGAGTTGTCCCAACTTGAGTTCATAGAACTCCTTGGTCTTCCCATCAAAATATATCTCGATAGATACTTCTTTTTGAAATATTTCTCAAATTGTTTCCGTGAAAATTCCTTCTCATGGATTCCTTTCACATTCCTAATGTCATGCCACCAAATAGAGGCCTTTCCATTCAAGTTAAATATTTCTATTTGAACCTTTAAATTTTCAGAGTACTCATGGACTCTGAAGTACTTCTTCAAGACAAGCAACTAAACTTCTTCTTCTTCCCCCTTCTTCATTTCTCCATCGAAGGTGGGTGGTTTGGCCTTCTTGAACTCTTCAAGGTCATGACTCTTGGAAGGTTTCCTCTTCTTTCTTTTCCTTTGGGAATGTGAACTATTTTTTCTACTAGAGGATTCCTTGGAGTTGTCAGTTTCCTTACCAGAGGATTCTTCTGATGAGTGTCTCTTAGCTTCACGTTGGGCCTTCTTTGAGGTGCTCCTCCTTGTGTGGCCACTTTCAGGGTTATTATTTCGTATCTCAGGTGGACTCTGAGTTTTCTTTGGACGATGTATGTCCACATGGTTGGCTACTGGTCCATGCTGCAGATGCCTTTGTATATATGATAAGCTTTGTAGTAGAACTGCATTGATTTCAATTTTCTTTTCATGTTCTTTTATTAGCCTTTCATTGTCAGCCTTACAACACTGTAATTATTCCATGAGGGTTCTTACAATTTCAACCAAATTTGGAGGGCTTTTCGCCGCCCTCCTTTCATCAGATTCTTCCTCTCTATTGTGGGAGCTTTCTCTAAATTCATGGTGTGTCACCATCCTTTATATTGTAGTTGTCCTACGGTCCACTGACTGCTTGAGTGCTGATAAAACATTTTATGTTAGTTAATGACATACTAATTTATGAACAACACCCAGTTCATATTTTTCAAAACATATACAACAACATAAGGTTTTGTTTCTTTCTTCAGTAGAGGTTTAGATAAGTCTCCTAGGGATGGGGTAAGGTAGGGTATCATCCCTAAAATTTCTTTAAAAAATATTTTTAAGTGACTCGTTCATGAGCCCAAGTAGGACAAATGTTGTAACCATGCTCTGAAACCAATTTGTAACACACCCGCCCCCTAAATACCCTTTCTAGGGATGGGACATCAAAATTTTGCTTACTCAAGTCATCTTGAATCATCTCTTCGAGATGATTCATCATTTTCTACTCGCCCATAGCTTTCTAACGACCGTTATCAAGCTCTAATCCGACCTTTGGTTTACAAGTTATGGCTTCCCGGAGTCCTTCGGGCATTCATTGGTTGAGGTCCACGTGGATCCATCTCGTTCGTACCATTTACAGGTTCCTACCTCCCGTAGGGATGGTCCATCCGCTGTCCAAACCAACGATGAGACTTAATCCTCATCTAACACACAACTAGAGGAGAATTCGACGTTCGACACTTCGGCATTGAATGCCCTTTTTCTTTTCTGCATGCATGTCCTTCAGAGTCTTGGATTCCTGAAGGATCCTGAAATATCGCCACGTAGCTCTGACCTTCGGGCCTTTTGACTCACCCTCGAAACTATATTCCAAACCTCGGGAGTCTCGAAGTCCCGGACTCCCGAAGGGTCCACTCTCGTATGGGGTGACAAACTAGATGCAATGGAAATACCGGTGGGTCTGAAATACTCCTCCTGCCACATGGAACAAATAGGTAATTTCCAGAGATGACACATGGCAGGAAAGAGAGGACACATGGCCCCTACAATGGGTGACATGTGTCACATCTTAATGGGCATGTAGGGTCGGTGAAACGTTTAGATCCAGGTGACACGTGACACGTCAAACATGGGTCCACGCCACCGTGGGTGACATCAACATACCACGTCATCCCAGACTAATCACATTCCAAGTCCTTCGATGTTACGATCACGGTGTGTCCATGTAACCCCTGGATCTACGACCTTCGTAACTTCGGCCTTCGGGGAATTTGTGGTGTGACTTCCTCCTTGCTCCCAGAGTGGTCAACGTTGGGATGACCATGGTCTAGATCTGACGGTCACGGAAGATCCTGAAACGTCCTCAAATCTATTACTCTTATCACTTTGCGGATTTGACGTCCGGGTTCTCCACTCGCTTACCTCCCCCTTGCTTCCAGAGTGGTCAACACTGGAATGACCTTGACATAAATCCAATGACCAGGGAATATCCCAAAGGATCCCTAGATCTACGGTTCTCACTACTTCGCAACTCCGACCTTCCGGGAGTTTGATGCTATAACATCTTTGTTCTCCCGAAGTGGGACTTCATCGAAGTTGCCTCAACGTAGATCCAATGGCTAAGGGGAATCCCAAATACTCTCAAATCAGTGGTTCGCGTTACTTCACGATAACTGAATGGATCAAGGTTTAATGGTGGGGAAATTATCTCTTTCCTGGATAAGGAAACCGCCAGGAGCCAGTCAACCTTGTGAGTAGCTGCAACCATCAGTTGCCTTCGACCATTTTATAAATGGTAGGGTCGAAACACTCTGGAGCTCCAAACTCCTGGAGATCTAAAGCCAGAAGGATTAACTCCTTTCGGGCCCAGTGTAACATTACCAAACCTTGGTCCCATGGGTCCTTCGAAAATTATTGGGGGCTATGTGCTAATTCCTTTAGTCGTAAATGGGTTAAGGACATGGGCTTGAGCTCTCGATCATACGATGAAGATTCTGAAGGAGACACCCTACTTCCACAAGGTTTGAACTTGAAATTCCTGCGAAGGTAGATTCAAGAAGTCGACAAGACTTAAACATTTCACTAAATTCTACCCTGACCCTCTTGTAGTCATACGTCCCATGACTCTCTAACTGCTAATCGGAGGTAAACAAACGACCATTCAGTAGCACGAGTTCATAGGGAGATAATACATTCATCTACCTTATTCATTCAATACATAATTCATTCATAGACAGATAAATATATGTATTCAACCATCATTTCCATTTCAATATAGAGAGTATGAAGATACTTATCAGAAACCGAAAACCGTGAAGCGACTGTTGAAAGGGGTGCATGTTTCCACCCAACCATATGCATAGCCACTCTTGAAAGATTTACCATTGGCCACCCTCGAGCTAGACCATGATGCTCTAAGAGAGACTCTTTCTTCTTGCTCAATGACAGTCAAGGATGGAGGTTACTCTCCTCCTCCCACAGGATCTTGGCAACTGGTTTTCTCTATACCAAGCAAGGAGGTCTACAGAAGTACTTCCACAGTCACTCGTCAACCTCATTTATCAAATTGTAACGAAAACCTTGCCAGCCCATGCTTGCGCCCATAACAAGCTTATTTCTCAGTTCTTCCTCGAACCAGAGAGCTACATGTGCTCTTTTCTCTTCTCGAGATTTCTCTTTCGACTCTTCTCTCTTCGCATTGTTGGAAATGTTTAACATGTAGCATATGCTTGTCATTGATGGCAAGTACAGCAATGAAGATGGCATGAGTACAGGAAGAATGTAATAGACATGCACCAGAAGTATTTTGGGAAGAACCTGCAGAGCAACCTCGATAAGATCAGAAGAGATAGTGCAGAGGTTGTTTGGTATGTTTTACAGGCAGCGTATGCTTGTCATTGATGGCAAGTATAGTAGTAGTGATGGCTTGAGTACAACAGCGATGATCAACAGACAAATAGAAGATAAGTCTAGGAAGATTGAATGATCGAAGGCAACACAACGTTGACAAAATGATTGAAGGCCCGAGAAGCATTTTTGATCGTTGGATCCCATCCAAAATTCCCGACAGCATGAGGGTCGTTAGATCTGAAGAAAGACAAGAAGAGCGCGCTGAAGAAGAGGATAGATCTCAGGCGTCAGATCTGAGCGCAGGGTTCAACCACCATTGGATCAAGGAAAACCTGCACGATCTTTAAAAGTGCAAGGAGTAGAGGGCTCACAAACCCGAAGTAGGAGGACCGTCCATCTCAGGGGGTTATGTGGACCGTTGATCCGACTCCCTGTTGGAGTTTCAGGGATTGAGAGTTGGAGATGACAAGTAATATCATCCATAGAAATCTCGATTTCGCGATATGCAAAATCGCAACGTAATCTGAGCCGTCAAATCAAGATCACATCTGGACCGTCGATCCGACTCACGTCAGCAAACCACGTCAGCTAGGAACACGTGGCACAACTAGGTAATGACAAGTGTCAGACTGATTCAACATGCCAAGCACATGTAAGTCACGAATCAGGGTGACACGTGGCAGTTATTTAACACATGTGACGTCAGCAGACTTACACCATGTTGGAGTTTGGAGGATCATGTGTTGGAGATGTCAAAGAAACAATGCAACAGGAATCTCGATTTCGCGATATGCAAAATCGCGACTTAGATCGCAGCTGTTGAATCAAGATCAAATCTGGACCGTTGATTCCAGTCCATGTCGGAGTTTCGAGGATCGAGTGTTGAAGTTGTCAAAGAACATTCACCACAGGAATCTCGATTTCGCGATATGCGAAATCGCGATTTAATCCGAGCCGTCAGATTAAGGTTGAATTTGGACCGTTGATTCCAGTCCATGTCGGAGTTTCGGGGATCGAGAGTTGGAGATATCAAAGTTTATTAACATCAGGAATCCCGATATCGCGATATGCAAAATCACAATTTAATCACAGCCGTTGAATAGAGATCAGATCTGGACCATTGATCTAACTCCATATGGGAGTTTTGCGAATCGCGACATGGAGAGGCAAAGAACCCAATGCAACAAGAATGCCGAAATCGTGAAATCGTGATTCAATCGTAGCCATTGAATCAAGATCACATCTGGACCATCGAACCACAGGACATGTGGCAAGTGATCGAAATTTCGCTGACTTGGGGTCAACGGAGCATAGTGTCAAAAATCACAAAACGAGAAATTGCGAAAGCACTTTTTGCATAGGCGCTTGGTTATGACCACAGTCATATTAGGGAAGGAGCTAGTGCAGAAAAGTTCTGTATCGGAATTTTGTAGATCGGGATTTGTAAGTGACAAGAACATTGAACATCAGGAGTGTCGAAATCGTGATGCACGAAATCGCGGAATGATCTGAACCATCAGATCAAGTGTTGATCGGAGGGTTACTGTTCTCTCTCATAGTTAACTTTTCAGTTACAAATCTGTTAGTGAAACAGACTCATGATTGCCAATTAGTTGGCGTTTCAGTTGCTTGGACAATGGTCTTTCATTTTCTGAAGAGAATGCGAAGTGGAACCGTTGTGGAGGGGTGTATGAAAGAAAATGAGACAGACTGTGTCCGGTTGGTTGTTCTGTATGAGAAAAGAATGAAACCGTAAGAAAAGGAAAAGGAGAGAATACGCAGGAGGAGATTGAGTATATGTGCAGTGTGAGATGAAACGCAGAGCAGAATAACAGAACAAGTTGAAGAAGAGCAGAATGAGAGAGCAAATTGATGCAGAGCATACCTGCTGAACAAACAGAGGAAGAGAAGAGCAACAGAACAGTGTGTAGAAGACCAGATTTACAGAACAAAGAAAGATTGGTAATAACTGATTTATCTATAAAGTTGACTGTTTATTTAGCCATTCCTATTCTAGGGAGGTTGGGAGGTGCTCGGGAGGACTGTTGTCCTCAGAGGTTCAAGTGGGAGCTTGAACACAGGAAGTTGTAGCTTCCATCTGGTTGCAGCCAGAGAAACCAGGGTGGCAGGGTGGTGCTAGGGAGAACAAGTGTTCTTTGTTAGACAGGTTGGAGCTTGTGTATCTGGAAGTTGGTGCTTCCATCCAGTAGGTGCTGGAACATATAGGGAGTTGGTGCTTCCTTCTAGTGGGTGCTAGAGAAATCAGGGAGTTGGTGCTTCCTTTTAGTAGGTGCTAGAGAAACCAGAGAGTTGGTGCTCTCAAACAAGTTGCAGCTTGTAAAACAGAGGTAGCAGCCTCACATTGAGTTGGTGCTCAATTAAAGATGATGTACAGAACTTAAAAGACTGCCTACATTTCGAAGAAGAAGAGGTTTTCTCCCTTTATGGGTTTCCTCGTGAAAATCTGTCTCTGTGTATACCTTGTGTGTGACTGATGCTTTTTACTTTTACTATCCATATGTTGTATAGTGTTGATGATCACTTGAAGAAAGATTAAGAATGTATTAATAGACTTAAAATTGTTTAAGCTCAAAGACAACTGATTCACCCCCCCCTCTCAGTTGTATTAGTAATTTCAACAATTGGTATCAGAGCAGTTTCCTTTTATTCAAAGGTAGATCTGTAAGCTTAAACATGACAAGTCATGAAGGGACTTCAACCTCTAAGCCCCCTCTGTTTGATGGAACAAATTTTTCCTTCTGGAAGATTAGAATGAGAACATACTTAATGGCCTTAGGTGCTGATGTTTGGGATGTAGTAGAGACTGAATATACAAAGCCTGTTGTGCTAGCCTCCAAGGATGATAAGTTAGAGTTTAGTTTTAATGCTAAGGGGATGAATGCTATCTTGAATGGACTTGTTGAAGATGAGTTTGTAAAGGTGATGCACCTTGATACTGCCAAAGCAATGTGGGATAAACTTATTAACAATTATGAAGGAAATGAGAAAGTAAAAGATGCCAAACTTCAAACATACAGATTGAAATTTGAACAACTAAAGATGAATGAAGATGAAACAATTAGCAAGTATTTTTTAAGAGTTGAAGAACTTGTAAATGCTATGAAGGGTCTTGGTGAGGAGTTTGATGACTCTCTCTTAGTTCAGAAGATTTTAAGATCTCTGCCTGATAAATTTAATCCAAAAGTCTCTGCAATAGAATAATTAAATGATCTTAAAACTCTGTCCATTGATCAACTTCTAGGAACTCTAACTGCGTATGAAATGAGAATTAACAAAGATAAATCCAGTACTAGAGAAGCATCTTTTAAAGCAGACAAGAATATTGATTCAGAAGTAGATGATATCGAGGCAAAATTTGTGAGAAGGTTAAAAAAAGGGTCAGGAAAATATCAAGGGAAGTTGCCCTTCAAATGCTTTAACTGTGGTAAGATAGGTGATTTTGCATCTAAGTGTCTCCATCAGAAAAAGGACCAGAACTCTGATGATGAAAAGAAGTACAAATACAAGAAATATAATAAGAAGAAAAGTTTGGTTGAAAATAATGACAATTCCTCAGAAGACACCGATAGTGACTCATCCTGTGAAGATAAGGCAGATGACTTCATGCTTATGGCCAAGGAGGATTATGATAATAAAAGGACATACAATGATGAGAATGATGAAGAAGTCATGGTTAATTTGGAAGGAGAACTGATCAGTGCATTGGAAGAAATCGATAGACTCATAACCAAGAATAGAAAGCAAAAACAATTGTTGACACAGTTCGAGAAAGACAGTAAAAAACCTGATGAAGACTTTGCTCTGCTAAAAGTGGAATTAGAAGAGGCAAAGAAAATAGAAGACATACCGAAACAACAATTGTCAGAGAAGAAAGTCAGGTGTGAAGCCTTAGAAGAAGAGATAGTAAAAATTAGAAAAGAAATGGAGAAATTTAAAGGATTGTATCATCAAAATCTGCCAAGTATTAAAGCCTCAGAAGAATTAACCTCCA
>ML783302.1:29045-43118 GCA_009831015.1 Picea engelmannii
CATTGGGGAGAAAGTGGATGAGGTGGAACTTGGGAATGTGGCACTGAATGGTTTCACCAAGTCATGGGATCCATTTTTCAAGGGGAGATGTGCTTGAGATAATATTCTGGATTGAGAGAGGCTTTGGGATGATTGCATCCATGGAGAGACTTAGGAGGAGTCTAAAGTAGATAGGTATGAATATGGAGAGGAGAACCTGGCTCTGGTTAGTTAGACCAAGAGGAGAAAAGGACAGGGTCCCAGTAAGAAGGACTTGAGTAAAATCATGTGCTTCTCATGCCACAATATGGGGAACTATGTATCATAGTGTCTGAAGAAGAAGAAAGGTAAGACGAAGATGCAACATGTAGCAACAACAATAGAAACTCAGATAGATAAGTTTGCTGCAAAGTCTCTCTACCAACACCATCACAAGGAGTACTTGGACAATGGTGCATCTCATCATATGACAGAGGCATGAGAGCTATTCAACACTCTGACGGAGAAGTACTCAGGATCTCATGTGGATCTTGGTGACGATGCCAAGTATATAGTGGAGGGGGAGGGAACTATCTTGTTCCAACTTAAGTCAGGAGGTTCATTGGAGGCCTAAGATGGGCTTTATGTCCTAGAGATAAAGAATAATTTTCTCTCAGTCTCAAATTTGGAGGACATGGGTTTTGTCATCTTGCTCAAGAAAGGGCACATACTCATACATTCAGAGGGAGCTAGCCCTGACACATTAATGAGCATTGGTGTCAAAGAGGGAAATATATACAGCTTACAGGGCATGCCTGTTCATGGCTCCAAGGGGATCTTGTATCATGGATCAATGTTAGTGGCAGAGGACAAGGAGGAGGAGGCTTATAAGGGTGAACAAAGTTCACATACTTCCAGTTCAGGGAGTCAACCTTTAGGTCGAAAGGAGGAGTTACCCCTTCTAGTTATATTAGGAGACGTATTTGGTATGAACTGACATTGATGGATGTTCAGGAGCATGTGGAAGCTCCTAGGGACACATAAAGGGAGAGTAGGCCTCCAAATAAGTGTCCATACTTCAAGACACTAATGTGTAGCATCATCGATTCTGAGCCTTTCTGTGTTCATGAAGCAACAAACCAGCAGGGATGGAGGGATGTCATTGTGTAGGATGATGTGTGTGACATTGTGTCAGGGTAAGAGGGAGAACCAGTTCCATGTGGATATTTAAGAAGTACATTCCTCTCTAAGAGGGACTGTTGATGTTTGTAGCATCAAACGTGTACTTCCACATTGGTTTTTTGTCTAACATGTGGAATTTTTTCATTAATACCTCTCAAGACTTAGGAAATTCACTTTATTAAAGTAATTATTAAAGTGAATTCCTTTTTAGAATTAATTGAGTTTAATTTAATGAAATGCCTAATATTTTGGCATTAGTGAATTAAATTAAATCTTAGCCATCGATCTCAAGTGTTGGTGATATCTAATCTCAACCATTGATCACTTTGGAGATCTAGGGTTTTGGATTTAGGGTAAACTCAACATTATAAAAGGAAACTGAGGTGAGAGGAGGAGAGCAAAGAATAAATTTTGCTAGTGTGGAGTCATGAAGGACTGTGATTCAAGAGGACATTCAATATGTGAAGAAGGACCTTTTCCCAAAGATCAAGGGTTCGAGGAAGGAAGCAAGGGACAACAAAAGAGTAGAAACCAACAAGATTGAAGGACAAATCTTAACGTGTGATTAGATATTTTGGTGTTTGTATTTTTTCTCAGAGGGGGCCATTTTCCCATGACTGGAGCCCTTGTAAGCTTGGATTCATTTATAATGACTATTTGATTTGAAGGAAAGAAATATGTGTGCATAATTATGGTTTTCTGTTTATTGCTTCTGCTGGTTTATTTATTTAAATCATTAAAACCCAACCGCCTTTTTATTTAGTGAATCTGGAGTAATAAGTAAATTATAGCAAGGTATTTGCTAGGTAATAATTTATCAAGTGTCGAGTGAGTGAAATCAACATAGAACATTATTGTAAGAAGTTATGAGCCATTTATGACTACTTGTTTTTAGCTTGCTTATTCTCCAATAGTAGTTTTCCTTCCAAATCCATATCCACTCTTTTGCACTTATGTAGAAATTTTTTAGATATGGATTATTTGGATCCACATGACCATGCTAGGAATTTAGATCACCATTCTCAACTAGGTATTAAGATTAGGTATATTTAGTGGGGAGTCAACATGAGCTCTTGGACATGGGACCCAAGTTTATGGATGAGATCCTTGGATTACTCTAGTATCACAGTTGGTACTTGCACTTGGGACACTAGATACTTTAGCATGGTGGTTAACACATGTACATGGGACCCAGATGTCAGACAAATTATATGTTAATTTATAGACATTAAATTATCGACCGAGAGTTCGTATACTTCGAGGTGGAAGCACAAGAAATGTAAAATCAGAGGCTAACTATCCTATTGCCAGCAACTACAAGCAAAATCATGTAAAGAAGGAAAAGCAAGAAAAGCGATAAACAGTTGGAAAGCAACACCAAGGAATATATCACTGAAACATGGGACAATGAGTGCTATAAAGACTCTGAGTTACAATCTTTCGTACGAATAACATTCATGAAAATTTGTAGGAGTAGCTAATTGATGTCCTAGTCCTTCAATGAATTGTTTCCTCTAGTGGTTGAGGAAAATTAAATAAAGACATGGAAATTCAAATTAAGTGTGAGTGACTAGTTCTCTATCTCAATCTCCTTACAAGGCTCTGGATGCAATCTTTCACTTAACAATTTAAGTGTTCATCCTATCAATGAAAGAGGTTTGATTTGAATGTAGGAGTGTTTAGATATTGTTCATAAGTGAATGAAATCTATTATTGAAGACAGAGGCATCCTAATCAGCCGGTGAAAAGGTTACTCAAACCCTTTTATGTAGATTACTGATCAAATAATGAATTTATTATCTCAAGAATAAACCCATAAATCACACACAAAACAAATAACAGATCCTCACATTTGCATCCAAGTTATGTGTTAAGTATAGAAAGTCTATGTGGTGGTGCTGCACTTTGCATCCAAATGAACTATCTACATGAAAATATGACTTTGGAAAGATCTTGATATGTAACTCAACCCATTCTCTTAAAGCAAAGAGGCAAATATCTCAACAAAAGCAGTTACCAACCTCCTAAGATCTAATCTCACAACAAGGGTTCAAAATACAATATTTCACCATAGGCGTTCATGTATTTATGACAGTGATTGATTTAGTTCTTAAATAGGAATGATCATTGTAACAAACTAGAATTCTTTAAATTGCAATGTGCGGAGAGAAAAATAATGGTGTATACAATCCGAAGATACAATTAATTGAATCTAACCAATAATTAGCACACTTGAAACATAGAGTGAAGCATTGCGAACTAAATATGAATTGGACATAAATTAATCACACTTGCAATCTAACTAACAAAGTAAAGAGGCATAACATTACCAAGGATTGAAGGGCCCTTCTCAACCTGACTAACGTTGCCAAAAACGATCAAATCAGGCTGAATTGAAGCACCAAAACTTAGGAACAAGCAACATTCATTAATGGAAGATCAACTATGTTTACAAAAGGGCAACACACATACTTGATGCCTCAATGAATCTCTTCTTCATCTACCATTTCCAAAACATATTATAGAAGGGAATCCCCTCCTTTGCTCTATTCTTTGTCTAATATATACCAGAGGACCATTGGGGTGGATCAAAACCAATTTCCCCCAAAATCTCAGATTTGTTTAACAATGAAATAGAAACAAAATAGCAAATGATAACACCCAAGATAAATTGGGTCATTTGATACTCGTAATACAAATACATCATAACAAATTATTTCTACAATCCAAAATGGATGAGACTCATCTACTCTTGCTGAATGGACAATTAGTTTAGTGTTTTCCTCAAATCTGGGCATTGATTATGAATCTGGGTGAATTTATGCATTTTGGGCAGATTGGCATTGAAGACCTGAACATAACTTTGAAATTGTTGCTTATTTCTGTAAACAACTTGTGCTTACTCGATTTTCCATATTGGGAACAAAACCCATGTTTTATAATCTTCAGATTCATCTTCATTTGCCCAAAAATTGCGTTGGAAATCTGTTGTTCCGAAACTATTGCCAAATTGGGTTAGATTGTTGTTTCTGAGTTGGAGGTCCACAAGTGCAACCTGGGTGCATTATGAGTTTCGTGAGATCATGTTGACGTTGGTGTGGAGAAAACCCATGTTCTCAATTTTCTCCCAAAGGTGCGCCACTAGGTTGATCTATAATGTCAGGTACAAGAATTGTAGTGATGGTACAAAAACTGAACTGAATTGAACACACTTCATAAACCATGATTAGTAAAACTATGATATAATCAAATTTAATCACTAAAAACATAGAAAAATGATGTATTAACCACACAGGATGTATAATCGTGAATAATGAAGGTTTATGGTGTAATTGGACATGTATCATCAGTGAAATGTGGGAAATGGTTTCAGAATAATGACTTTATTGGGTGGATAATTATGACAAAAACAAATCCCAACACTCCCCCAAACCCAAGGGTTTGCATGTCCTCATGCAAACAAGAACTTATGAATCCTTATTTTTTGTTCATTGTATACTATGTTTAATTATCTCGCATGAGTAGATATTTGTGATATTGCAGGTGTTGGTTCTTGTGGTGCAACTATGGAAACTAATTATACTGTCACAGATTGATTTTAGAACAGAGCAACAAAATTGTCAAGAAAATTGAGTACACGCAAGAGATGGGTTATCACAAAGTGATGGTGAATGGTATGAGTGTGGAGAATGGTTTGTGAAATGATGGAGATGTTGGTGGTATGAATATGAACTTGGGAACTTTTATACTCTGTACTTTACTTTCATTTTGAGACTAATATTCACTTGTGGTTCTTTGATTGAATAGGAAACAATGACTTCATCCTTTTATCTAGAACATTCATATAATGACCTTTAGAAATGTTTTATGATGTACAAAGAGAAGACATTATGGATGTTTCTTTGTATTTGTATACCACAATAATTTTTCTTTCATTCTTTTCATGGTATTTTAATTAGAGTATAAAGTTTATTGTAGATGGTGCATTGATGGTTGGTGATGAGTACTTTGTAAGTGGCGATGATGTGTAGTGGAGTGTGGAGTGGTTATGCATTATGTTTTCCAAATTCTAAGTAAATTAAAGAGATTTATACCCTTTTTACCTCAGGTTACCTTTACTTTTAATTATGACGTGCTGCCAACTGGAATGAAGGATCTAATGCATGTTGACTAAAGACTAAAGATGAGAGTGAGAAAGGCTGAGAATTAATGAGAATATGAGAGAGAACTGAAGCTGATTTGTTGAAAGTGGCTTTACTGGATCTATCTAAGATGAACTGAAGGAATTCTTAAGATATTGAAAAGAGACTCTGAAGATCTAGAAGGGATTTGAAGATCTCCCCCAAAYCCAAGAGTTTGCATGTCCTCATGCAAACTATTTAATACTGAGTGGTAGTATTTTATTGGAACATGCGACTACAAGAAAACAAATTGTTGCAAGCTTTTGTTGATACCATGAAAGCATATAGTCTTCATCCTTTATACCCTATTGGTACAATTCAATCTATGTGAATGGATTTACTTGATGTCGAACATAGAAATTGTTAAAATTCTTCTTAAGAAGTTAAGTGTTTGTAGTATTCTTTAACTTTAGTCTATTAAAACAATAATTGCATGCATAAGGATCACTGAAAAAAAGACATCCATAGTAACACAAGATTTATCTTGGGAAACCCTTGTGGGGGAGAAACCCCAACAAAGATTCTTTAATATATATTCTTTAAAAAGTACAATGTCTCTCACAAGAGAGATCTCACCAAAACAAAAGATCCACTAGAAACCCTAACCAGAACAAAGTAGCACACCACTAGACCAAGATAGTCCTTCACCAAATAGCCAAAACCCTACACCAAGACACTTCCTCCTTTGTAGCTACATCATTCCTTGTAGCTGCGTCACTCTAAGACTTGTGCACTTGTGAGAGATAGCTTGTTGTGTGTATCTCCAAATGAGGTGCTACACCTCTTATAAATACTAGTTGGACTACCCAGAATTAGGTCAGGGCTGACCTGTCCACTTCACCCTCTATTTTACATTTGACTTGTCTAGGCACAAAAGGGACGAATTTTACAAAGGCATAATAGGGCCGACTTAATAAACACAATATAATAATGTTCTTTAGGGTTTTTTCTTGGTCAAATATATAATAATAATATCTTCCAAAGCTACTCAAACTTCAACACTCCCTCTTAGCAATGAAGGTGTTCTTCTGGCACGATCATCACGATTGCTTCTGTTCTTCTGTACACTTGACTATTGACTTGTTGAATTTCCACAAATATATATTAAAGAAGTTTTGTAGCCACATCAACATCCAGGGTATCAACATCCATCCAAGATTTCTGTCATCACGGGGATTTCACTCGCCAGTTCACACAGAATCTGGCATCTAGTTCCACACAATGAACTAGTAACCTTTAGTTGGCACACCAGGCAACTAGTCCACAATGAACATGCATCTAACCACGAGGATTAGGATATGTAGTGCGCACACACTACCCATCTAGCCCAAGGCTAGGAAACACCTCCAACTACACAGGTTGTCCCACCAGCTAAAAATCCAGGTAACTACTCAGCCCCAAAGGCATGGCATCTATTAACCTTGTGTGAGGTCATGCTGACTGGTGCCATAGTCAGTAACTTTGCGTACCATACTTTTTCACCAGAGTAGCAATATGCGTACCAGACTATATCACTGGGGTAGTAGTAACTCGACATACCAGGATTTATCACTAGGGTATCCATCTCCGTACCAGGATTAATCACTAGGGTAGTAGTAACTCGGTGTACCGGGATTAATCATTGGGGTAGTCATCTACGTACCAGGATTTATCATTGGGGTAGAAGTAACTCAACGTACCAGACCTAATCACTGGAGGAGCTGTAACATTCCCGTGAATGAACACCCGTCGCTTCTGCCACGTGCTGAAGTTGTTGTCCTAGATCTCAATTGGGACTCATCACTCCCTCTTACTAGGGACGTCCTTTTGGACCACACAAAGCTTGTGTCTGAGGTACACAAACTTCACTTTCGATAGAGGCTTGGTCAACACGTCAACTATATTCTCATCTGTAGTGACATGCGGGAGCTTTACTACTCCCCTCTATACCATATCTCTGATCTACTGGTCCCTGATCTCAATGTGCTTGGAATTGTCGTGGAACATTGGGTTCTCTGTCAACTTCACACAACTCTGGTTGTCACGTGAGATACAATTCGCCTCTAACTCGAGATCAATCAATCCTGCAAGCAACTTCTGAAGCCACACTGCTTCACTATTAGTTGAACAAGATGCAATGTACTCTGCTTCAGCTGTACTGAGCGCCATACTAGTCTTCTTCCTGCTAAACCATGAGATCATATTTGATCCCATACTGAAGCAACATTCATATGTACTCTTCTGGTTTGCAACACTACCGACCCAGTCTGAATCTGTAAGGCCTTGTAGGCTTATCTCACGATCTGAATCATATTTGAGTCCATAATCAATTGTACCCTTTAGGTACCTCAACACATGTTTTGTTGCAACCAGGTGGACACTTCTCAGCTCAACCATAAACTGACTCAATGTTTTCACGGCAAAACAAATATCTAGCCTCGTGTTCGTTAAGTACATCAACGAACCAATCATCTGTCTATACATGGTGGCATCCATTATCTTTGAAGATGTATCTCTCGACAACTTCATGTTTGTCACCATTGGTGTAGGCATGGTCTTGTAATCCATCATTCTGAATCTCTTCAGAATCTCAACAACATATTTTCCTTGGTTAAGGAAAATCTCACTCGTTCTCTGCCATACCTCTAGACCTAAGAAGTAATGCATCATGCCTAGGTATTTTATTTTGAACTCTGTAACAAGCTTCCTCTTAGTCTCAGTGATGAGATTTTCTTTTCCTATTAGAAACATGTCATCTACATATAACAATAGTATCACTGGTGCACCATCCACAAACTTGAAATATAGGTTGGAATCTGCTTTACTCTTGGTAAATCCCAAGCTCATCAAGAAGCTGTCAAATCTACCGCACCATGCTCTAGGTGCTTTCTTTAACCCATACACGACTTTCTTAAATCTTGAGACATGAGACTCCTTCTCATGTAACTTGTGGTTGCTCTATGTATACTTCTTCTGAATACTGGAGCAAGTGTCTCATCATAGTCTTCTCTCTCTTGCTGGGAGAATCCTCTGGACAAAAATTAGGCTTTGTACATCTCTATGCTACCATTACCAGTTTGTTTGATCTTGTAGATCAATTTGGAAGTCACCATTGACTTCCCTTCTGGTCTCAAGGAAAAAGATCCATATCCAATCCTTCTAACTAGCTTCCTCCTCTGTCACTGAAACTAGGGAATCTTTCTAGGAGGTCTCATATATCCTCGAAGCCTTCAAAGCTTCGATCTATCCTCCTCAACTCATGGCACCTGTCTATCAATCCTGGAAGAGGTCTCTCTCTCCCATTTGAGTCTGAGGAGGAATACTTTCTGAATGAAAGTATCTAAGCCATGAAAGTTTTGCTGAGATAAGGCTCACTCCGAGTCTCTATAATCTCTGAAGCCATCTACTCCCTCTGTATGTGATGATTTCCTTTGAAGTCGCCTATGAATGGTCCTGGGGAGGCTTCTCCTCTTTACTGGATTACGAGCGATGAATCCCTCTTAACTCTAGCTCCTTCTGAGCTGGTAATTGGTGGGGTCGCTTGCCTCACCACTGGTGGAACCATATTCTCCTCATGATATGGATCATTAATGCTATATGTCTTTGCATCCTGCAAAATGTCACAGGAGGTATTTGTTCGGTCATACTTGGAGCCTTCTTCTCCTTACAATCAATCTCCATATGAGATACTTTGTATCTCACAAAAAGCACCCTTCTTCATCTTCTTCTTCTTTGGCACATGGATGCATATGGTCGTGTATACAACTTCTTATTTGCTCCATGTCTCAAACTAGAGACCTTATAGTATGTTGCTTCCTGCAATCTATCACTATAGCTTTCTTCAGAGTTATCAACTATGACCTGCCTGGAACAATAACAACAAGGGGAAAAAAATAGACAAGAATAATACTCTTTATAATAATAATAAAAATAACAACGAGAACAATCATCACAGTAGCTCCTTCAGAGCTATCACTTGTGACATGCATGGAACAAGAGCCAAAATAAGAAATACAATAATAAGAAATGAGAACAACACTCTTCTAGTGTTGTGATCAATCATTCCTCCATGGTAACCTTCCCGGGGAGTAAAACAAGAAGTATATCCTAGAGGAGATGTTAGTTTCATCTTGTAAACAATTACAATAAGTATTTATATCAATAGTACTCACATGCTACCAAGTATTCATTGTATATAATAGTAATAGAGCCTTTCAAATATTGATTTTACGACTATGGTGTTTACTTGTAGTGTAACAATTATTAAACTTGATATGTGCAAATTGGAAACTTATCAATTTAATCAATCAAACCTGGAACCTGGAGTCTTATCTTCAAGAATGAGTGTTGTTTCTTTTCTTCGAGTCTCCTTTACTCAAGATGACATTTATTCTTTTCTTCAACCTGTCCCCTGTACTAAGACAATATGCTTTCTTGACAAAAATTTGAGTTAGGGAATATAATGCAAGTAAACTGGAAAATCTCAACCTTAATCTACCTAATACTTTGACTAGAGTAAGCTTATAACTTTAACTTTGACCAAAGGTTAGTATGATAGTCAAAAAATCAAAATACAACTAGATGTTACAATACATACTCTTCACTTGAGTCATCTTCTTTGGTTTTCTCATGATCATGTTCATCATCTTCTGCGGCATGAGCATGGTGTTTCTTATACTTTCATTTTCTGACCCAACCTTTGGAGTTGGGACAGTTTATGGCAACGTGTCCCATCTTCTGACAAATGAAGCATCTGAAACTTGAGAAATCCTTATTGAACTTGTTAGTCTTTTGTAATCCATGAGGTTTCTTATGTGAGTGAACTTCCTTCTTTCTCTTTCCTTTTCTGGTATGTGCTGCTAGGGATTGATTTTATTCATCACCTAACTTCTCTTCTCTTGCTTCCAATCTCGCTTCTTCCTGAGTACAATCCTCCCATAGTCTGCTAAACCTAGTTATCCTTCTTCTTAAACATATATATTGAATGACTAATTCCCATGATTCGGAGAGACCATTCAATGTAGTTATAACCAACTCATCTTTCTTCGATTGTGTCTCCAATGGCTTCTAGTTGTTCTTTGATCCGAGACACTCTTGTGAAGAATGATTGAATATTTTCTAAAACTTTCTATCTTCACATTCTTGGGTTGTGTTTTCAAGGTCATCTTCCAGTTGATATTCTTGCCTTCATACAATTAGGATAAGGAATCAAACATTTGCTTGGGAGTTATCAATGATGAGACATGGGGGATCAAATGATCCTTGATAAAATTAGCAATGATTCTCTTTGCCTTCACTAGGTTCTTCTTGTATATTTCTTTGGCCTCATCTTCATCAGGTTCTGGAACTTATTCTTTTACAAAATCTTCCAGATCATTCTCTTCTAGAATGAACATCACTTTATACTTCCATGCTCGAAAGTTGTCAGTGCCTTCAAGATTCTCATCAAGCTTGGTACTAGGTGTCATCTTATGCTTGAACAATAAAATAAAGAGATAAAACATTTCAAATAAAGTTTTTGTACTTACCAATGAGTATTGTGCCAATTTGACCAGTTCCAACTTCAGTTCTGCAATTGCCAAGACTAGGGTTTATGAGGAAACCCTAATTTTTCAAAATTTGAATGTTGGAATTCTACTCTGAGGGATAGGTGCACCCTCTTAAGGTGAGCTCCCTAGTGGTCTCACTTTGACCAACGTCCTCCTAGGGGTTGGGCAGTTGCAATAGCTACAACAGTTGCAACAACTGCAACAGTTGTAGCACCAATTGATGTTTACAAAACTTCGTCAAAACGAGATCTTCTATACCGTGCAAATGGCTTCTTTGAAGCCATCTCTGATACCATGTTTAAATTCTTCTTAAGCAGTTAAGTGTGTGTAGTATTCCTTAACTTTAGTCTATTAAAACAATAACTGCATGCATAAGGATCACTAAAATAAAGACATCCACAATAACACAAGATTTATCATGGGAAGTCCTCATGGGGTAGAAAACCCAACAAAGCTTCTTTAATATAGATTCTTCAACAAGTACAATGTCTCTCACAAGAGAGATCTCACCAAAACAAAAGATCCACTAGAAACCGTAACCATAACAGAGTAGCGCACCACTAGATTAAGATAGTCCTTCACCAAATAGCCAAAACCCTATACCAAGACACTTCCTCCTTTGTAGTTGTGTCACTCCTCCTTGTAGCTATGTCACTCTAAGACTTGCACACTTGTGAGAGAGAGCTTGTTGTGTGTATCTTCAAATGAGGCACTAGGCCTCTTATAAATACTATCTGGATTGCCGAGAATTAGGTCAAGGTCGACCTGTCCACTTTACCCTTCTATTTTACATTTGACTTGTCTAGGCACAATAGGGACAACTTCTACAAAGGCACAATAGGACCAAATTAGAAATATAATATAAAAATGTTATTTAGGGTTTTTTCTTGGTCAAATATATAATAGTAATATCTTCCGAAGCTAATCAAACTTCAACATAAATAAATGATTGGATTACCAACCATTAATGTATGTCGTTAACCAATGCAAAACAACTCACTAGTGATGTCAATGCGAAACAACTCACTAGTGATGTCAATGAGTGTCTAGGTACCTAAGTACATCTTGACAAGAATGAATGGATGTGATGACATCGAGTCACTTTCAAGATCTGATGATCAAGGGACATTGATGTATTCTGATTATTGTTAGCAAGGAAATACGTCATTAAGGCACGCAAACTCCAAGGTACTTTTACATGCTCTAACCTCAACCCCAAATGATTTGTTGGAGTCAATGGGACGATATTTGTCAGAAGGTGGGACTTAAGGAATCCCACATCAGTCGACGCGAGTACAAAACATAAATTATTTGAAGAATACAATACAAGATTTGAACCAACATAAACTTATATAAATTATTGTGAACTTTGCATGCTAGTTGCCTAGTTTTCAAACAAAACTCATGTCCAATTGCGCTAGTAAACCGGTTTTCACAACTGTACTTATTTTTATCTTTATTATTTTATTTGTTTATTACATTATCCTACCCTACTTGAAAAATGAAACCATTTACTCAAGTGTAGGGGTATTTCCAATGAAGCCTTGTGCGTAACAAGATTACAAATTTATTCATACTCATGTTTGAAAGTTATGCTTTAATGTATACCAGAGCATGATATACCAATTGCTTCGTATGATAGCATGTCAAGACTTGTTGAAGAAGAAAGTGGTGATTCAACTTGATAGTTGTCTTGAACCAACATTCAATATAGTCATGATGCTCTTGGTTAACTTGCTCATTTGGACCACTTTGCATGTCCTTTTCTGCCACACCATGCAAATCTCCTACTATCATATGGTTGGTCTCTTGAGTGCATAGGGGATCAGATGATAGGCATGTTAGGAACTCCTTGATCTCAGGTTCTAATGGCTGCTCTCCACCAAATGTGGTCCACGATTCTTTGGCTTCCTTGGAAATTTGGTAAGGGTGATCAAATAAGGTTTCTATATCTTCTTGTAGATGTGGCTCATGGATATTTTGTTCTTCTATCACTTCCAGGGAGGTAGGTATGTTCTTGATTTCTGTTAGGATTTTCTTTTCCTGAGAGGCAGAGACACCGACCACTGCTAGTATTTGAGAAAGCTCTTGGAGTAGCATTTCATCTTTTGTTCAACAGACTCTTGAGCATCCTACACAAGGGTTAGAATATGGAGGATCTTATAAATCCAAAATAAAACTTTAAACATATTGAAGAAATGAAAAGAAACACACTTAAAGTAAATACCAACAAACTAGGATCTTGCTGTCACTTTAAGTGCCACCGTGGTACTAGGATCTTGCTGTCACCAAGTTATCTTTTCACACAAGTTAGTCTTCTCTTATTTTCATGAATCAAACTAAAAGAAAACACACTTGCATAAAATGAAACAATGAAAAACAACCTACCTTCCTAGGTTATAATCCCTTTAGCACCTCCCCGACAACATCGCCAAAAATCTCGGGCAAATTATATGCTAATTTATTGACATTAAATTATCGACTAGGATTTCATAGACTTCGAGGTGCAAGCACATGAAATGGATGATCAAAGGCTAACTATCCTAATATTAGCAACTACAAGCAAAATAATGTAAATAAGGCAAAGCAAGAAAAGCAATAAACTGCTAGAAAGCAACACCAAGGAATGTATCATTGGAACATGGGACAATGAGTGATATAAAGACTCCAAGTTACAATCTTTCATACAAAGACGTTCATGCAACTTTGCAAGAGTAGCTAAATGATGTCTTAGTCATTCAATGAATTGTTTCCTATAGTGGTTGCGGAAAATATTTTTTGATATTTTGAATTTTCTGATCCATAATGTTTCCACATTATTTTTTTAAATGCTTATTTTCATCTATTTTCAATTATTTCTATTTTTTTTTTCTTCAATGGTGTTTTTAGTCATTTTTCCATGCTTCTTTCAATCTTAAGAATATTTTTTACCATTTACTTTTTTGAAATTAAGAATTTTCATATAATTTGTTTTCTTCAACGGTAGTTTTAGTCATTTTTCCATGCTTCTTTCAATCTTAAGAATATTTTTTACCATTTACTTTTTTGAAATTAAGAATTTTCATATAATTGTGTCTCCTTAATTAATTTATGGTTCACCTTTACTGAAATACACAGAAAATAATTGTAGTTAAATAACACTATTTTTCAATATTTAACAAAAAAATATAATTCATTTTTTTTTATAAATTAAAAACTAAAAAAAAAAATTGAAATTAAAAAAC
>ML783302.1:53923-80635 GCA_009831015.1 Picea engelmannii
GACTCATTAGTTGCATGGCTTAGTAAAAAGCAAGGATCCATTTCATTATCCACTACAGAGGCAGAATACATTGCTGCTGCTACTTGCTGCACACAAATTTTATGGATGATACAAACTCTTGCAGATCTGAAGGTACATTACACCGATCCCATTCCAATTCATTGTGATAACACAAGTGCCATTAGTGTTTCCAAGAATCTTGTTCTTCATTCCAAGACTAAGCATATTCCAATCAAGTACCATTTTCTTAGAGAACAAGTTACAAACAGAATTGTTCAACTGAATTATATATCTTCTACATAACAGATTGTTGATATCTTTACTAAACCATTAGCCACGACTCCTTTTGGATACCTTCGTCAAAAGTTGGGGGTTATAGTCTCCTATGTCTAATCTGTTCACCTGGTCAGGGGGAGTACTTATTGAATATCTGGTGTATTTCCAAGATGCTTATAGTCAACAGGGGGAGTATGTTTTGCAACAGATCAGGGGAAGAATATTACTTCTTTGACATTGATGTCAAAGGGGGAGAAAAGAGTTCGGGAGAGGAGATCCGAATGCATGCGGGTGCTTGTATTGCCATCAATGCCAAAGGGGGATATTGTTGGCAAATATTTAACAGACAACGAATGGAATAAGTACAGGAAGAATGTACAGAGGATTGTTGGCAAATATTTAACAGACAGCGAATGCTTGTCATTGATGGCAAGTACAATGGTGAAGATGGCATGAGTACAGGAAGTTTGTGATCGACAAGCAAACAAAAGATAAGTCCGGGAAGATCGAATTATCGAAGGCAATGCAACTTTGACAAAATGATCGAAGGGCCAAGAAGCATTTATGATCGTTGGATCCCATCCAAAATTCCCGACAGCATGAGGGTCGTCAGATCTGAATAAAGACAAGAAGAGCGCACTGAAGAGGAGGATAGATCTCAGGCATTAGATCCAAGCGCAGGGTCCGACCACCGTTGGATTGAGGAAAACCTGCACGATTTTTAAAAGTGCAAGGAGTAGAGGGCTCACAAAAACTAGACGTAATCTGAGCCGTCAAATCAAGATCACATCTGAACCGTTGATCGGAGTTTCGAGGATCGCGTGTTGGAAATGTCAAAGAAACAATGTAACAGGAATCCCAATTTCTCGATATGAAAAATCTCGACATAATTTGAGCCGTCAAATCAAGATCACATCTAAATCGTTGATAGGAGTTTCGAGGATCACGTGTTGGAAATCTCAAAGAAACAATGCAACAGGAATCCTGATTTCTCGATATGAAAAATCCCGGCGTAATCTGAGCCGTCAAATCAAGATCACATCTGAGTCGTTGATCGGAGTTTCGAGGATCGCATGTTGGAAATGTCAAAGAAACAATGCAATAGGAATCCCGATTTCTCGATATGCAAAATCCCGACGTAATCTGAGCCATCAAATCAAGATCATATCTGAACCGTCGACCCAACTCACGTCAGCAGACCACGTCAGCTAGGAACACATGTCACAACCAGGTAATGACAAGTGTCAGACTGATTCAACATTTCAGGCACATGTAGGTGATGAATCAGAGTGACACGTGGCAGTATTCAACAAGTGTCAATCCACGTGTGACGTCAGCAGATGGACACCTTGTCGGAGTTTCGGGGATCGAGAGTTGGAGATGTAAAAGTTTTTAACATCAGGAATCCTGATTTCGCGATATGTGAAATCACGATTTAATCGCATCCGTTGAATAGAGATGTGATCTGGACTGTTGATCTGACTTCTTTACGGAGTGTCGAGAATCGAGAATTTGAAGTGACAAAAACACCGAACGTCTAGAGTGTCAAAATCGCAATGAGTGAAATCCCGACTTAATCTGAACCGTCAGATCTAAATATGATATGGATCATTGATCTGACTACTTTACGGAATTTTGTGGATCGGGATTTGTAAGTGAAAATAACATTGAACATAAGGAATGCCGAAATCCGATTTAAAGGGAAGATTAATAAAGTTCATCCAACGGTGCGGATAAACTTGAATGTGATCGGAGGGTTAATGTTCCCTCTCACAGTTAACTCCTCAGTTACGAATCTGTTAAAAGAAACGGACTCATGATTGAGAATCAATTAGCGTTTCATTTGCTAGGACAGTTGTCCTTGTTTTGCCTAAGGAAATGCGAAGTGGAACCATCGGGGAAGTGTGTATAAAAGAAAATGAGACAGAATGTGAAAGGGTGGCTGTTCCGGATGGAAAATGAACGAAACAGTAAGAAAGGGAAAATGAGAGGATGCGTAGCATGAGACTTAGAAAATGTGCAGAGTGAGATGAAACGCAGAGCATAAGTAGAGCAGAATGACAGAACAAGTTGAAGAAGAATGGAATGAGAGAACAAGTTGATGTATAGCATACCTACTGAACATACAGAGGAAGAGAAGAGCAGCAGAACAGTGTGTAGAAGACCAGATTTACAGAACAAAGAAAGATTGGTAAGAACTGATTTATCTGTAAAGTTGACTGTTTATTTAGCCATTCATATTTTAGGGAGGTTGGGAGGTGCCTTGGAGGACTGTTGTCCTCAGAGGTTCAAGTGGGAGCTTGAACACATGAAGTTGTAGCTTTAATCTGGTTGCAACCAGAGAAACCAGGGTGGCAGGGAGGTGCAAGGGAGAACAAGTGTTCTCTGTTATACAGGTTGGAGCCTGTGTAACTGGAAGTTGGTGCTTCCATCCAGTTGGTGTTGGAACATTCAGGAAGTTGGTGCTTCCATCCAGTTGGTATTGGAATATTCAGGGAGTTGGTGCTTCCTTCTAGTGGGTGCTAGAGAAACCAGAGAGTTGGTGCTCTCAAACAAGTTGCAGCTTGTAAAATAGAGGTAGCAGCCTCACATTGAGTTGGTGCTCAATTAAAGATGATGTAAAGAACTTAGAAGACTGCCTATCATTTCGAAGAAGAAGAGGTTTTCTCCCTTTATGGGTTTCCTCGTGAAAATCTGTCTCTGTGTATACTTTATGTGTGACTGATTCTCTTTGGTTTTACTGTCCATATGTTGTATATTGTTGATGATCACTTGAAGAAATATTAATAATGTTTTAATAGACTTAAAATTGTTTAAGGATAGTTACAACTGATTCACCTCCCCCCCTCTCAGTTGTTTTAGTAATTTCAATAGATTTTTCCAGGAAGACATGGATATATTTCCTGAGGAAGAAAGAAGAGGTTTTCAAGAAATTCAACGAGTTTAAATCTCTTGTAGAAAACCAGACATATAAGAAGATTAAGGTGTTGAGAACTGAAAACGGTGGTGAATTCTATGGACGTGAATTTGATCAGTTTTGCAAGCGGTGTGACATAACATGTTAAAATACCACACCATATACCCCACAAAAAAATGGAGTTGTTAAGAGAATGAAGAGAACATTGATGTACAAGGCAAGGAGCATGCTTAGTGGTGTTGGCCTCACATAATAATTTTGGGCAGAGGCAGTCAACACTGCAAAATATCTATTGAATATGTCTCCTTAGTTGGTGCTAGTCGACACGAATCCACATGAGATATGTTCTGGTAAGAATCCTTCGGTCTCACATCTCAAAGTATTTGGCTGTGATGCATTTGTGCATGTTCCCAAGGAAAAGAGGAGCAAGCTGGACAAGAAGGCAGTCAAGTGTATTTTCATAGATACTTAGAAGGAATAAAGGGTTATAAGCTCTGGCATCTCGCATCAAGGAAAATAGTTTATAGTTGAGATATAGTCTTCAGAGAAGTTGGAAGGAAGTCCAAGCCTGAAGAAATGGTTCAAACAAAGAATAATCCAGATAATGTGCAGTTTGAACTAAAGAACGAAGAAGATGATTCAAATGAGTCGACTGAATCAAAAGAAGAGGTTGAACAACTAACCTCGATTGTAAGGAGGTCAGAATGAGTAAGAAAACCAATCGAAAGGTATAGTATGTTGAATTCCATTTTTCATTTGTGTTAACTACCACTGACAATGAGCCCAAGTTAGTTGGGGAGGAAGTTAACTCAGTAGAGGGAAATCTATGGAAGGATGCCATGGTCGAAGAAATGGAATCCTTGCACAAGAATGAGACATGGGACTTAGTCGAATTACCTAGTGGAAAAAATACTCTTGGTAGCAAATGGGTATCCAAGAAGAAGATGAACGCAATAGGTCAAGTCGATAAATTCAAAGTTCTACTAGTAGCGAAAGGATATTCCCAAGTTGAAGGAGTCGACTTCAGTGATATTTTTTCCCCTGTCGCAAAATTAACCTCCATTAGAGTACTAATGTCTCTGGATGCAACATTTGATCTAGAAATATAAGATATGGATGTAAGACGTTGTTCCTACACGGGGAATTGGAAGAATAAATATACATGAAACAACCTGAAGGATTTGTAGTAATGGGAAAGAAAGATTTGATGTGCAAACTGAAAAGATCCCTTTATGGTCTAAAACAATCACCAAGGATGTGGTACCAAAAGTTCCACACATACATCCTTAGTTTGGGGTTTGTGAAAAGTAAAGTTGATCACTACATATATTCCAAAGAAGAAGGTGGGAATTCCATGTATGTAGCATTATATGTCGACGACATGTTACTGATTGGAAATAACATGAACACAATAAAGGAGGTTAAGAAGCAGTTATCCTCTAAGTTCAACATGAAAGATATCAATGCGACGAACTTCATTATGGGAATGGAGATCAAGAGAGATCGAAAAACTAGAAATCTTTGGTTGAATCAAAAGAAGTATATTGAAACAATTTTGAAATGTTTCAACATGAAGGATTGTAAACCTATGAAGGTGTTGATTCTTGTGGGAGAAAGGCTAACTGCTGAGAAGTGGCCAAGGACATAGTAGGAAATAAAGGACATGACACATGTTCTCTATGCAAGTGTTGTTGGTAGTCTAATGTATGTGATGGTCTTCACTCAATGAGACATTGCCCATGCAGTGGGAGTGTTGAGTAGATACATGTTGACACCTAGCAAGGAGCATTGCACAATTGTCAAGAGAGTATCCTGTATTTGTGTGGCACAAAATATTATGTTATATGATATCAAGGAAAATCTGGAGATGATAATGAAGTAAATGTACATGGCTTTGTCGACGCAGAATCGACTGGAGATCTGGATCAACAAAGGTCGACCAATGGATATGTGTTCAATATGTTTGGTGGAGTAATCAGTTGGATGAGTAAGTGACAAGTGGTCATAGCCTTTTCAACAACAAAAGTTGAATACATAACAACCACTCATTGAAGTAAAGAAGTAGTATGGCTATAAAGGTTGTCTTCAGGAATCAGGTTTGAGAAGAAATCTATGAAGATAAGTTGCAATAGTCAAAGCGCAATATACTTGGAAAAGAACCCAAATTATCATTCTAAGACTAAGCACATTGATGTATAATACCATTTCGTGAGAAACATGGTGGAAAACAACAAGGTGTTGCTGGAGAAAGTAGACATGCTGAAAAACATAACAAACTCTTTGACCAAGTCTGTGAGTGTTTTGAAGTTCTTTTGGTGCGGAAGTATATTGAAACAATTTTGAAATGTTTCAACATGCAGGATTGTAAACCTATGAAGGTGCCAATTCTTGTGGGAGAAAGGCTAACTGCTGAGAAGTGGCCAAGGACATAGGAAAAAATAAAGGACATGGCACATGTTTCCTATGCAAGTGTTGTTGGTAGTCTAATGTATGTGATGGTCTTCACTCAATCAGACATTTCCCATGAAGTGGGAGTGCTGAGTAGATACATGTCGACACCTGGCAAGGAGCATTGCACAATTGTCAAGAGAGTATCATGTATTTGTGTGGAACAAAATATTATGTTATATGATATCAAGGAAAATCTAGAGATGATAGTGAAGTAAATGTACATGGCTTTGTCGACACGGAATCGGCTGGAGATCTGGATCAACAAAGGTCGACCAATGGATATATGTTCAATATGTTTGGTGGAGTAATCAGCTGGATGAGTAAGCGACAAGTGGTCATAGCCTTTTCAACAACAAAAGTTGAATACATGACAACCACTCATTGAAGTAAAGAAGTAGTATGGCTATAAAGGTTGTCTTCAGGAATCAGGTTTGAGCAGAAATCTATGAAGATAAGTTGCAATAGTCAAAGCGCAATATACCTAGAAAAGAACCCAAATTATCATTCTAAGACTAAGCACATTGATGTATAATACCATTTCGTGAGAGACATGGTGGAAAAAAACAAGGTGTTGTTGGAGAAAGTAGACATGATGAAAAACATAACAAAATCTTTGACCAAGTCTGTGAGTGTTTTGAAGTTCTTTTGGTGCAGAGAGGCAATGGAAATGTTTTCCCTAGGTCTGTGAATGAGAGTTCATAGATATCCCGATTTCAGAAAAGAAAACAACAAGTGGGAGAATGTTGGGTTGTTATATTCTTTGTAGTAAAAGTCTAATCAAGGTGGATTCACTGACAATAGAAGTCAAAGGAATCCACAACAAGTCCAAGGTCGAGGTGGTTCAATTGGGTAAATTCAAAGTCGAAGATATTGACATCAAGTTAAGGGTCTAGGTGGTTTGACTGGGTAAATTTGACGTCAAAGACATCCACAACAAGTCGAAGGTCGATCGGGTATAGTCGAAGTCGAAGACATTGATAACAAGTCAAAGAGGTCAACTGACAAGAGGTCGATAGGTGGGCGTGTGGCAACCGATTGAAGATCGAATGAAGGTCAACTAGTAGTCGTCTGGTAATCCAACTTGGTAGTCGTCTGTAAAAGAATACTGAGATTTGCGGGATTTGTAGCCAATGATCTGCGTGGATCTATAACCATCTTTGGACACATTTTCTTTAGGGTTTTTCCTACTATAAAGCCTATAAATAAGGCATGTTGTAATGCTGAAAAATCTAATAGCTAATCAATAATCATAAAGGTTGTTGATCATGTAGATGTAAACCGAATTGGCTACATGGTTGTTCTTGTGTAAAGCAAGAATTTATGATGTCGATTGTATCTTAGGTGTAGACCAAGGTTAGGCAAGTGAATTTTTATTATGAATGAATAAGACAATAAGAGAGAAGACTGCTCAAGGAATGTTGGTTTTCCCATTTGGGTTTCCAAGGTAAAATCTCTGTGTAATGTGTGTTTTCTTTGTCATTTACTTTCCTGTTTAAATCTTTCTTCCTCTCTTCTTCTAGGTTTAGTGTGAAAGTGTTCCTCATTTCCTAACAAAGGCATCGTCGCTCCAACACTGAAGGGGGAGATGGGGAAATCAAACCCAAACTAGGACAATTGATGGGACATCATTCTCCGCGCTGAAATTAGGGGTCCATTTTTTTAGAGACATTCCTCGGGCTCTCAAGAAATATGGGCCACTTCTGAAAATTAGATCTTGATCTTCTTTGAGCTCAAATAAGAATGAAAAAAAACCTCTACCACAGAAGTAATGACTCAGTGAGTAAGCCTTTGATGAGGGGCTTCCAATTTTTCTTCAGCTACAAAGAGACCGTTTTTGGGGATGGCCAAATTCTTGTGAAGTCACCGATTAATCCATCCACCAAGGCCAACGCCTTTCTCCTAGAGGTAGAAGGAAGAAGGGAGACCTTGGGTATTTTTGCAAGCTTCTTCACGAACTGAGCGGGTTGAGATTTGGAATATTTCAGAGAGGCATAGATTATTGCATGGAATGTGAGTGCATCGTCGTCTAGAGGGGGTGAAGACCCCCTCTCAATGTCAGGGTCCATGCTTGCGAACCAGGCCCAACAACGCACAATCTACAGTTTCATAAAAATTACAGAGCACATATGTGTGATTACATGCATCCTCTCCCCAAGGATCCATTTTTATATAGATTATTCTCAGTATAAATTTACTCCATCCTAGCGTATCAGTCACACCGAAGATCATGAGATTATGATAGGAAACTTTCGCAAATCCCTCCTTCCTCCTACTATTTACAATTTGCTAAATATACCAAAATCTATGTGAAGGACAATAGAGAAATGTGTTGGGACAATATAATCACTCACCCATATATTAGTGATGGTGCATCAGAATGAAAATGAACTTCTAGTTATGGGTATGAACACAAATACAATCATAGTATTTCACATCACTCAAAAGTTAAAATACTCATTGTGAAAAGATCATCAATAATTCAAACACCAATCTAAGAATGAACCAGGGTATATATATAATCTTAGAGTAATCGAAAACAGAGACAAAATACTATCTACAATTGTAACCAGAGTCCATATTTTATCCCTCCAAAATTACGATTATTTAGTATTTTAACTCAACTAGCTATGAAACAGTAACCTTCTTGGAAACCAGAGACAAAATTTCAAAAACAAAATTTATAAACCAAAACAAAATTTAAACTTATCTATTATAAAATAATTTCGGACCAACAACAAGCTGAATGAGAAATTTCCACCCAATCATAGGCAATCCACAACAGATACCACTCTGTATCCAGACTATGATACCACCAAGGCGAAGTAGGATAAAATCACAGACTTTTATAGGTTCAAACCAATTATTTTTACTCCTAGCTTCTTGAGGACAGAGTAGCACTAAGGCACCCACATACCTACCCCATACAACACAAGGAGAACCTCCTTCTCTGCAATAAAGTACCTAAGAAATTACTCATTTTCATGTTATTTAGTGTGTTCATAGAAGGTCCAGGATGTTATCTCAAGTTTTAGCAGAATTCTCTATGGTTTCTTGGGTTTTCTCAATCCTCCATGCTATATTTCATGGATGATCTATTCTACATGGACTTGCCTCCCAATTTTTGTTGTCTAGCCTCTCAAAAATCTATTCCACTTATTTTTCTAACAACCCTTCCCTCCCGATTTGAATTTTTCTCATGCATCATGACAAGAGTATTCAAAATCAAATTATTTTCCTAGTTCCAAGAATGTAGGGGAGACAACTTGCTAGATTTTAGGAAATGGTGGCTCAGATTGATGAATTTGTTTTTCCAGTCCTCTCAACCATTTTTATCTTTGAGATTCAATTTTGAAATGGGTGAGGGTTCAAGGTAACATAAGGTAGTTTTTCTTAGCCATAAAATCTCTTAGACCCCCTCACCTTTCCCCTCTTGTGGTATCATATCCCCTATAGGCGCTCAAGCTCAACCAACCTTGGTCATTTTTAATAACTGCAAAAATAAAATACTTATAATATTCAAAAGAGTAAAACTGGGATATTACAATCATCCTAGTTTGTATCGATTTTGTTTCTTAATTAAGACATAGATGATGTCATTGATCCCATAATTTTTTGGGTCGTACTCATTGCTATAACTTTAAAACAATGTTATTTCGAACTTGAACTCAAGAATCATAAATCAATGCCTTGAGGCAAGTCCGTGATTTCAATTTCTATTTTTCGTAAATGGAGAGTTTTAGTCTAGATGACGCAAACCCCCACCTCCTCCTGGGGCTCACGTGACCTCCTGGTCTAGGATCGTTCATATTCGGAGCTGAATCAACTCTCGGATCCCTACTGGATCCCCTTTTTATGTTCACAGGCCCTTCTGATTTCTACTTGAGTACATGTCCATACAATTCCCAACCCCCACAGAATGCTTCTTCAAGCCCCTTTTTATCTTAAAATCAAATTAGGTCTCTAGCCCTTTTGTTCCGGTGGGAATCATATGTGACCACAGGTTAGGACCAAGTGCATAGCCAAAATGCATTACTTTGGTGCTCCGAAACTTCAGGCTTTGGGAGATTTAAAACCAATTTCTTCCAAAACCTTCGAACGCTGAATTGGCGGACACCCGAACAACTACGGGATCGATGGTCTATATCCCCCACCGAGATCTATGGATCATAGAAAACTCCGGGGCCCCGGGCTTCAGGACTTCAGGGATCTTCCCTACACAACTTTTCCCATCCTTCGAATGCCGAATTGGCGAAGGCTAGATCCGCTCTCCACATGTCCCTCCTGAACAAACGGTCGAGATCAACTCCAACCTTCGGTAGTTCTTAAACCAGAAGACTTTTTCACCTCTGTTCTCCTGAACTATTGGACTCGCAAATTCTGATATCTATTGACATGTGTACTCACTATCAACTGCTAGGATTTTCTCCGGCTTTCAGAGCTCTGAGAGTCTTGCGTATTTTACAACCACGCTCCAATTCCTCCAGATAGCCAAACTTCTAGACTACCTCCGATCTATGGACATATGTCCTTGCTGATGGACGATCCATATTCACTCCGGATCCCGAGACTTCGCTAAAATTTTCTCCTTTGCGCCTAAGCACGAAAAATATTCGAACTCATGAAGTCCGAAGGACTTCAAGGGTTAAAACCTACGCACCTTCTCCAGATCTGATGGTCGTAAGAGATCCTGACTCCTCCCAAATGGATCTCATCCACTCGACCTTCAAACAAGATAAATTATTTTCTCCAAGGACTTCCGCCCACTATTTCTCCTAAGCTTGATCTCTTAAGGTGATTCGAACCCGTGGCACACTCCTTGTGCTCTCCTAAACTCTGAAAGACTTCAAACTTAAATAATTTTGGAAAGCCTTCCTATACAGTCCTTGCGCTCTCCTTCCTGAGAAAATTTTCAATACTTGGCTAAGTGTTGGCCCAGTGCATGCCTTGCACAAGTATTCTCAAGCTTCTATACTCCACTGAGTATACGTGCACTCCTTGCACTCACTCTGCAAAAATCCACGCTATCTCTTCTGAGCTACTAAGTCAGACAACGACTCTACCTTTGCACTCCTTGCATGGCACTCTGTACTCCTTGCACCAAATTTTCAGAAGGGAAACAATTGAAACTTAAAGAACATCAATAGTTCATTCATCTAACCATGAAATTCACACATAGGCATATAAAACACTGAAAGAAAATGACATAATATTACCCATATTAACTTTGAGATAAGCAAAAATCAGACATACAAAGCAAAAATCCTCTATTATATTCATTCATAAAATATTTACATTGTGTTTTTGTATCTCTCCACTTCTCTTCTTCAATAAGATAACAAAAATTACTTCAACAACTTTAACAAGAATTCTCAGCAGCTTGTTTCGAGCATAGATTACATATATTTATACACAAGGGGATTCTCGAGCCTTCCCTCCATATTATCTTAGTGCTTTCATATCACAATTAAAAGAATCCTACTGCTAGGTTGATTACAATTGAATGAGAATTTACAATATAGATATGATTCGATGCTCAATATATGTACAATTCTACGGCTAATTAAAGAAATTACAATCTCCTGAAGTATTTACAATGGCTCTAGCCTCATAATATTACGAAGCCTTTAATTACAATTACTTTTAAAATATGAAGGTGTCTCGTTGTCCTTGGAATTCAAGTTAGTTTAAATGCACGTGTGCGATGTCGAGTCATCTTCCACTTGTCTCGTTGAATGTTGATAGTGATGCTCCTACATCATACTCCTCTGGACAAAAATATTCATGGACTCCTATCCATGAGCTACTATAATGTCTTTTCATGCTTCTGGATATCAGTCTTAGTTACCCAACTGGCAACTTCTGCTGGATGATATTTCCACTTAACCAGATACTCATAGTAAACTTTCCTCCTGGTCTTCTTAGCAATCCTCTGGTCTAAAATCTTCTCTATCTATGGCTTCTCTGATATGGGCATCTGTTGCTTCCATTGAATCTCCTCTTGTCCATCTTTCTCTTATGTATCTTCCATCCTGTAAGGGTATAAGTCTTCTACATTGAATATTGGTGATATTCAAATGTCCTCTAGCAATTCAATCTCATAATCATTTGTAGCAAATTTTCTAAGGATCTTACAAGGTCATATATTTTTCATATTCAGTTTGTTATATTTCCCTTTAGGAAATCTTTCCTTCCTTAGGTGTGCTAAGACTTGATCTCCAACTTTGAATTTTACATCTCTTCTTCTTTGGTCTATTTTTCTTTTATATTTTTGGCTGCTATTCTATAATTGTCCCTTGATTTGGTCTTGAAACTTCTGCATTTCTGCAACAAAGTCTTCTGCTCCTGCACTTCGAAACTCATCTCATCCCAAATATATCAACTCTGAAATTCCTCTTGGATGCATCTCATATACTATTTGGAATGGACTCTTACCAATACTCCTATTCAGTGAGTCATTATAAGCAAACTCTGCTTGGGGCAGAATTTGATCCCACTGACTGTTATGTTCAATGACTAAACTCCTTAACAGATTCCGTAGGCTTCGATTTACTACCTTAGTCTGTCCATTTTTCTAAGGATGATATGCCAAAATGAAAGAAAAAATTGTCCCCAACTTCTTCCACAAGCTTCTCCAAAAGTGTCTCACGAATTTGGTATCTCTATCTGAGACTATACTTCTGGGAAACCCATCTAATCTCACAACCTCCTTGAAAAATAAATTTTCTATGTGAGTAGCATCGTTGGTTTTTTGACACGGTATGAAATGTTCCATCTTTGAAAATCTATCAACCACTACAAAGATTGAATCACTCCCTCTCTGGGTTCTTCACAATCCCCCCAAAAAATCCATGCTTATGGCATCCCACGACCTGTCTGGAATAGGCAACGGTTGATACAATTCAGTGTTTTGTTTCTTTCCTTTGGCATACTGGTAGATTCTGCATCTGTTCACGAATTTCTTCACATCATATCTCATACCTGGTCGATATTATGAATAACTCAATTGCGCATATGTTTTATCATGGCCGAAATGTCCAACCAAACCTCCACTATGCTTCTCTTTTAGCAAGTTATCCCTCATTGAGGACTTCAGGATACGCAATTGAATTCCTTTGAACACAAATCTTTCTTGGATACAATATTCTATCCATTGACTTATGTCCCTTGGAAAAGGGTTCTCACATGCTTCATAAGCTTCCTTGAAATATGGATCTTCCTGATACATCTCCTTGAGGTATTCAAGTCCTAATGTCTCTACCTGAAATTCCTACAAGATCAAACATCTCTTGCTCAAAGCATCTGCAACTTTGTTAGCGCTTCCACTAATATGCTTAATAACAAAAATAAAATATTGCATGAATTCTACCCATTTGGCATGCCTTTGATTCAACTTCTCTTGTTTGGTTATAAACTGCAAAGCTTGATTGTCAGTATACAAGACAAACTCCTTTGGAATGAGATAATGCCTCCACTTTTTCAAATCTTGAATCACAACATAAAATTCCTTGTCATACGTGGAATATTTTCTCTTAACACCATTCAGATTCTCACTGAAATAAGCAACAAGCTTATTGTCTTGACTTAAAACTGTGCCAATGGCTACTCCACTTGCATCACATTTAACCTGAAAAATCTTCTTAAAGTCTGGCAGAACTAGAATAGGTTGTTCTGTTATCTTTGCTTTTAACACTCAAAATCCTTTCTCATCCTCTGTTGTCCAATTGAAAGACTTATTCTCTTTATTTATGGTTTCCAGTATGGGTGCACAAATACTCCCGAAATCCCTGATGAATTTCTTGTAAAAACTTGCGAACCCATGAAAACTTCTTACTTCGAACACGCTTCTTGGAGAATGCCATTCTATGATTCGCTTCACCTTCTCTGGATCCATCTTCAATTCATTTGAAGAGATTAAAAACCCCAAATATATGAGTTATGTTTTCATGAAAGAACAGTTCTTCAAATTCACCAACAACTTCTCCTACTGCAGCCTCCTCAACACCATATTCAAGTGTCTCAAATGCTCCTCTTCAGTCTTATTGAAAACTAGAATGTCATATAAATAAACAATCACAAAATTGCCAATAAAAACTTTGAGTACTTCATTCATCAACCTCATAAACATACTTGGGGCATTGGTTAATCCAAACGACATAATAAGCCACTCATACAATCCTTCATTTGTTTTGAACGTTGTCTTCCATTCATCTCCCTCTCTCATTCTTATATGATGATAACCACTCTTCAAGTCTATGTTAGAAAAATAACTAGCTCCATTCAAGCAATCAATCAAATCATCCATTACAGGTAAAGGAAATCTGTACATGATGGTTATCTTATTGATGGCTCTAGAATCTGTACATATTCTCCAACCTCCATCCTTCTTTGGACTCAACACAGTTGGTATGACACATGGGCTCAAACTTTCCATAACCAAACCTTTATCCAACAATTCTTGGACTTGGAGGGGTCAATCTGTATGTTGCTTTGTTTGGAAAAATTGCTCCTGGAATAAGGTCAATGTGATGACTGATACTCCTGATGGGTGGTAAAGAGTGAGGTAACTCATCCACCACAATATCAACAAAAAATCTAATAACTCCTGAACTTTCACAGGAAAATCATTCATAGAAGTGCTGGTAAGGATGACTCTTGGCTTACCTACAACATCAAATTGAAATTCTTGTTCTTTCTTGACTTCTTTCAAGAGTTCCTTCCCACTCATGAGAAGTATATTAGGACTAGCTTCCCCCTTGACTCCTTTATCTTCTATTGGAAACAACATATGCTTACACCCATTCTTCTCAAGGGTATAAGTGTTCTTCCTCCGATCATGTATGACATTCCTGTCATATTTCCATGGTCTTCTCAACAAAACATGACAAACATACTTGGGTATAACATCACATAAGACTTCATCTCTATAACCACCTATTTTAAATTCAACTATACACTACCGACTTACTATGACCTGATGTCCTTTCTGCAACCAAGACACCTTGTATGGATTCAGATGTGCAATCGTCTCCAGCTTCAAATTTTCCACCATCTCTTTGGATACTAAGTTATCAGTACTCCCACTGTCTATAATCACCTTGCATACCCTATCTCTGGTCTTGCTAGTAGTTCTAAACATATTGTTCCTATGAATTGGTTCTCTTACCTCTTTCTCTGTCTTCATGAGAACCTTCCTCATCATGAGTGATCTTCCTTCTTTCGTTGCTTCTACCTTCATCTTTGTCT
Organism: Picea engelmannii; assembly: GCA_009831015.1. Classification (NCBI taxonomy): domain Eukaryota; kingdom Viridiplantae; phylum Streptophyta; class Pinopsida; order Pinales; family Pinaceae; genus Picea; species Picea engelmannii. The sequence continues at coordinate 68,811 of ML783302.1, forward strand.
CCATATTCCTTTTTTGCGCTTCAGAAATGTGAGCTTCTCCAGTTCCTATATTCGTCTTCTCAAGACATTCCCAAGACACGTGTCATGTTTTTCCACATGCATAACACTTCACTTCTCCTCCTCTGCCTCTTCCTCTACCTTTGGGAAAATAATTTCTTCCACCATAGTGTCCTCCTCTGTCTATTTGACTGTGATACTTTCCAGCTTCAACTCTGGGTTTTTGGAACTTTTCTCCAACAGCTCCTTTACCTATGCTAGGAATCTTTCCTCTGTTTCGTTGACTCTGCTTCCTGGTCAAGTTTTCTTCTACTTTCAGGGATACCTGATAAACATCTTCCACAATTCTCATGGTCATCATGTTAATCTCATCCTAAATTTCATATACCATCCCATTAATATACCTGACAACTTTTTCTTCATCATTTTCTCTATGTCCTACTTTGATGTTCAACTTTTAGAACTCTTCAATGTACTCCTTCACTAACAAACCTTTCTATATCAAATTCTGCAACTTTTTGAACATATTTATCTAATAATACTTTGGTATGAACTTAGCCTTCAATTTATCTACCATTCTATCCCAGCTCTTAATTTTAGAGTTACCTGTGCATCTTCTGTCAGCTTGTAATTCATCCCACCATAACATTGCATGTCCCTTCAATATGGTCACAACATGCTTCACCTTATTTTCATCATCAATCTCCTCATAATCAAATTACTTGTCTAAAGCACTTATCCAATCAAGTAGTTCTTAAACATTCAAATTACCTTCGTACATTGGGACTTCCATTTTGGCTCTGGTTACCAACTTGACAACAACTCTCAACAATCACTCTTCTGCTGCTTGTTCTCCCACAACTTTTTCTTCTTCAACATCTTCACTTTCTACTTCATCGACGTCACCAACATCAAGTGCTCTCCTCGGTGTTGTCTCCATGGCATCCAACCTTGCAAGAAGTTGTATCATTTCCTCTTCCATGGCTGCATTGACCACTGGTCTTTCTCTGTGTCTCCTTAGCGACATGATTCTAATTTTTCTTTTCCTTATAGAGCTTATTTCCTGCTCTGATACCACTTGATGCAAACCCCCACCTCCTCCTGGGGCTCGCACGACCTCCCTATCTAGGATCGTTGGTCTTCGGAGTTGAATCATCTCTCCAATCCCTGTTGGATCCCCTTTTTATGTTCATAGACCCTTATGATTTCTCTTTGAGTACATGTCCGTACAATTTATAACCCCAACGGAATGCTCCTTCAGGACCCTTTTTATCCTAAAATTAAATTCGGTCTCTAGCTCTTTTGTTTTGGCGGGAACCATATGTGACCCCGGGTTAGGAACAAGTGCGTAGCCAAAACGTGTTACTTCAACGCTTCGAAACTTCGGGCTCCGAGAGCTTTACAACCAGTTACTTCTAAAACCTTCAAACATCGAATTGGCAGACACTCGAACAACTACATGATCGATGGTATATATCCCCCGCTGAGATCTATGGCTCACAGAAAACTCCATGGCTCCAGAATTCATGACTTCAAGGATCTTCCCTATAGAACTCTACACAAACTCCTAATTTTGAATTGTTGGAGGCTCGATCCTCTCTCCACGTGTCCCTCCCGATCAACGGTCAAGATCAAGTCCGGCCTTCGGGCCTTCTGGAGTTCTCGAACCATAAGAATTTTTCTCCTCTATTCTCTTGGACTATTGGACTCGCAAAGTCTGAGATCTGTTGACACGTGTACTCACTATCAATGGATATGATTCTCTTCGTCTTTCAGAGCTTTGGAAGTCTTGCGTATTTTTCAACTACGCTCCAATTCCTCCGGATAGCCAAACTTTCAGACTACCTCCGATCTATGGACATGTGTCCTTGCTGATGGACGGTCCAGATTCACTCTGAATCCCAGGACTTCAGGAAACTTGTCTCATTTTCGCCTAAGCACAAAAAATATCTAAACTCGCGAAGTCCAAAGGACTTCAAGGGTTAAAACCCACACACCTTCTTCATATCTGACACTCGCAAGAGATCCTGGCTCCTCTCGAATGGATCTCGTCCACTTGACCTTCAAACAAGAAATATTTTCTCCAAGGACTTTCACCCGCAATTTCTAATGAGCTTTATCTCTTAAGGTGATTCGAACCCCTGGCGCACTCCTTGCACTCTCCTAAACTTTGAAAGACTTCAAACTTAAAGATTTTTGGAAAGCCTTCCTACACTCTCCTTGCGCTCGCCTTCCTGAGAACGTTTTCAACACTTGGATAAGTGTTGTCCCAGTGCGTGCCTTGCATGAGTCTTCTCGAGCTTCTATACTCCACTAAGTATATGTGCACTCCTTGCACTCACTCTACAAAACTTCATGCTATCTCTTTTGAGCTACTGAGTCGAACAACCACACTGCCTTCACACTCCTTGCATGACACTGTGCACTCCTTGCACCAAAGTCTTGGAAGAGAAACAATTAAAATTTAAAGAACATCAACAATTCATTCATCTAACCATGAAATGCACACGTAGGCATATAAAACACTGAAAGAAAATAACACAATATTACCCAGATTAACTCAGAGATAAGAAAAACTAGGACATGTGAAGACAAAATCCTCTATTGTATTCATTCAGAAAGTATTTACACCGTGTTCTTGCAACTTTCCACTTCTCTTTTTCAACAAGATAACAAAATGAACTTCAACAACTATAACAACAATTCTCAGCAGCCTCTTTCCTGCATAGATTACATATATTTATACACGAGGGGATTCTCAAGCCTTCCCTCCAGATTATCTTAGTGCTTTCACATCACAATTAAAAGAATCCTACCACTAGGCTTATTAAAATTGAATGAGCATTTACAATATAGATACGAGTCGATGCTCAATATCTGTACAATTCTATGACTAATTAAAGAAATTACAATCTCCTGAAGTATTGACAATGTCTATAGCCTCAAAATATTACGGAGCCTTTAATTACAATTACTTTCAAAATATGAAGGTGACACACTCTCCTTGGAATTCAAGTTAGTTTAAATGTGTGTGTTGGATGTTGAGTCATCTTCCACTTGCCTCGTTGAATGCTGATGGTGATGCTCCTGCATCACTAGAGTAATAAATTGTGGACCATGTTATCTCTCTGTAATTCCCTTGGCTGAGGAGGAAATCGGTACAAGAGTAACCTCAAACCAACTTGGGGCTGGAAGCTAGCCCTTCCAACTAGAGAGGACTCTCTCTCTTCAAATCAATCACTGAAAGGATTGATTTGGTTTTAACTCAAATGATAGACTTCTAAGATAAAATGAATTTATAGGGTTGGTGGTAATATGTGCAGAAAGTATATTGGGCTATGGAATCACTAAAGTCGAGAGTCAATAAAAGCTTGTTGGATACTTGGTAGGTTTAAGGAAAGACTGAACAAAGGCAAGAAAAAAAGTAATATTCTAATCCAAATAAATATGTTTTAGAAAATATTTCACTGAGAAAACAATAATCCCTCAAGGCATCTAACAAGGATGAATCTTAAGGAAATTATAACATAAATACAACTCAAACTACATGCAACAGAGCATCTGATAAAGATGAGTTTCGATACATATATTTCACATTAACACATAGAAGAAACCGTAAAATGTAAAGTATAAAACATGAAAGAAAAGACTGAGGAATCACATGCATAAAATATTACGATCACATCTATGTTTGTGGTCAAAACTCAAGGACTTCTGATCCAACAATTTTTTCATTAACAACAGAGAAAAATATGCTCAATAATTTTCCTATACATACTTGACCACACTTATCTCTCATATATTCATGAAATATATACAAAAAATATCTTCCTATGCTACCGAATTCAAATTCTGATAGCCTTCCTAAGTTAATAAACATTTGCAAATCTCTTGGCAATAAAATATGAACTAACTATTGAAAAAAAGGAGTCAAAGTTGACTCATTAATTACAAGATAATAATAGATAAATCCACTTTTGAAACCATATCCTGATGATCTTTGACCTTTGGAATTCGTTGTAGATGAGATGGCATGCTTTCCTACCCTTCCTTGCTGATCTGGAGGCATTCTAGAAGCTCTATCACAGTTGTGCAGCAAGTCTGCTGCGCAGTAGTAACCTACAACAAAAACACAACAAATTGCGCAACAAACTAGGAAAATATGGGTCAAATATGACATCATATATCCCAAATAAAAATATATTTTTCAAAACTGAGAGAGGTTTTTTTATATGAACCCGTTATTGAGAAAAACCTCTCTTCGTTTTCTAAAATTTCTCTCCACCTTCTCGATATCCATGCCCAAATATGATGAAAAAAACATTAAATGCTTAAATATGGAAAAATGGGTTGTAAAGATTCATTCAAATATCCCAAACTATGACATTTGTTGCAAATATGAGGGAGGTTTTTATTATTTTGTCTATCCTTGACAAAAACCTCTTTGGTATTTTCAAAAATAATCTCCAGTTGGTCAGAAAGTGATCTTGAAGTTGACCACTAAACCAATCATCTGCGCAGCATGCCTTGCAGCTAATGCGCAACAAAATCCTTTGCGTAGTGCACAAAAAAATCCTCTGTGTAGTGCACAAAAAATACGAGAAGCAACCTTTGTGAAACAATGGACAACAATGTCCTCTTAATACTCAATTTTCACATCTTTAGGAATTTGCGCAACAACTTGTGTAGCGCTATAATTTGCTTGATGATGCCACATGCGTCCAACGTATTTGAGCTTATGAAATCTTTAGGACCATGACAAGACTGACTATAACTGACTTGAATTGACCTCATGATCTTTCATTATGACTCTTTATTGATATGAAAAATCATACCTTTGGCACCAAGACCATATGTTTCATGACTCAACTTTATTTTATGATCTTACTCAAACACATTTAACAATCACAAATCCATCGAATCATAACCTAAAAGAAATCATGCCATGGTATTTATGAGACCAAAGCTTGAGTTGACCCTATCATACATTTTTTATTCACATCCTAACAACCTATTTATAGGACACTAACATAGGCTCCAATGGCGATGGCATCCTCCCCATGAGGTGGCAAAGAACAAGCAGACTAGTAGCCTAATCCATTGGGTCGATCCCAAATCGCTGATATTTGTAACCTGCACTTTCTCCTTACCAGAACTTCGTCTGAAAACAAATCCAATCTGAAAACTGAATTGCACACCGTTGAAAACTAGAAACTGAAACACAAACTGTATCATATTGCACACTGTTGAAATCAAATTGAAAAAATGTTGAAACTATGAGCTTATTGATAAGTACTCCTACTCTACTCGAAGAGATGATTTATTTCGTACGTGTAAGAAGAATTCCAAAGTATCCATTCAAGTAATAGCTTGACTAAGTGAAGGTCTGGAATGTGCTTTGGAAAAACAAAATCATGAAAATAAAATGTCAACTCATTTGAACATTTGCAAGCAAATTCAAATTTGACAAAATCTGGAAATTTGAGGTTGTTTACTTACTCCAGAAACACTGCAAAAGGATATTCAAATAAGTGCAAACTGATGTCATACTCATCCAATAGATTACAACTTTTCTCCAGGTGATTTATGTGCCATAAAATTACCCCTTCACCTGCATCTTTTATTTCATATGGTTTACTCAATAATCTTTCATAGGAAGTCTGGAAATCTACTTTAGACTGCTGAAACAAAACCTTTACTAGCTCGAAAGACACGGCTGATTGATCATCAACTTCATTTTCAAACTCATGGTTTTTCAACGACTGTAAATTTTGGTTGTTAAAATTATCCATATAACCAACTACTGGGTCATGAAAAACAAGAGGAGGTTGCTGCAATTCCTTGTCCATTTCCCCATTGAGTCTAGATGACTTTGCATCAGTCCACATTCCTCAAATTCATTAATGGTATTAAAATTTTCTCAATAATTTAAATGAAGAAAAACATAAGGGCAAATAATTTCCATTAGCAAACTCATTATTTTCTCCATGTTCACTGGCATAACTGTGAAATTGTTGACTTAAAACACCATGAAAATTCTCCTTCAGTAATTGGAATGAAGAAAAGCACAGGGGTAGAGTATTTCCTTCACCCGATCCAACACTTTCCTCATGTTCTTCATCGTTGTCACAAATGAAACGTGCAGGCTGATTGCTTTCCTTAAACTGTTGAAACTGAACATTTCCTGTTGAAGAACATTCAACTCACTGCTCTAAAAAATCAACTTCATAATTATCATTATATTCATCATATTTGGGAAAGTCAACTACATCTGCAATTTCATCCACAAGGAAAAATCTTGGTACATCAACTTTCTCTTCAGTAGGTTGATCCTTATCTTCTGCAGCAATGTCATCATTGAAAAATTCGAAAAAATGCAAGGAATAATCAATTTTTTGCTTATGTTGAAAAAGATGAGGATGTAAATCAAATTCTTGTTTATGCAGAATCTCATGTTCTTCTGCTACACCATCGTTCTTTGTATTTTCAACACTCTCTAAATTCTGATTTTGCAGCCTCTGACGTGCTTGAAGATTGTCTTCCAGTTCTTGGGCATCATCAAACATCTGTTGTAAGGTCTTAGACCTTCTTTCCACCAGAAGGAAAGATAAATCAGGATGAAAGGTTGTTTCATAATGGAGCATGAAAACAACTTCAGTGGGTTGAATTTCCTTGGGCAAGTTCTAATATATACTGGAAAACCTCCTACTGAACGTAGAGACAGTTTCATTTCTCTGCCTATTCTTGTCATACAACTTTGTAAGATGTATATCCAAATATTTCCTCTTGACCCAAAATTTCAAAAAGACATTATTCAATTCCTCCCATGCTCTGATGATCCCAGGTTGTAAGTGTCTAAACCACTCTTTGATCTCTCCTTACAATTACTGGGAAAAAACTCTCATTAAAACATCATCATGTTCGATTTCAAAGAGGTCTGCAAAATGCTCAAAATCCTAGACATGTTTTTCAGCTAAAATCTTCTATCTACAACAACATCTAATCGGCGTAAAGCGGTGCTCTCTAGCTTGCCTCTGATAAGTCACTTTTCAATTTACCAAGTATCCAGTAAAACTTCATTGATTTCTGACTTCTCTGTGACTCCATTGCCCAATGAAATTTCTTTCCACATTGCCACCAACACTATAAACCCAAATTTATCTTAGAGATCTAGACTTTGAGCATAAAATCAAATCAATCCTTTCAGTGATTGGTTTGAAGAGAGAGAGTCCCCTTTGGGTTGGAAGGGATAGCTTCCAACCTCAAGTTGGTATGTGGTTACCTTTGTGATTTGCCTCCTTAATCAAGGCAATTTACAGAGTGATAACATCTTGGCGTCACTGCCGGGGAACGAAGTTGAAATATTCCCTGGGATAAAGGACAAGGATCAGATTTGACTTTTGATGGTGAACATAGGTCAAACACAAAGAAGGTTGTACCATTCATCCGACGACTCCAATCACGCTTCAATCAGATTCAAAGACTCCACTGGAGGATGAGATCCTTTGATAAAGATATGGAAGGAAATCATGGGAAACACATGTATCAAAGCTTCATTTTTTTCCCAAGAGATCTTATTATTTTTCATCAGTTACCTCTTGTCCTTTCCTGAACAAGTTAAAATAATTTTCCTTTACATGCTATATTCAAATGAAGATTACAGATCTGCATTTGACTCTCCTTTAAAAGTTGTATATCATTCTTTTGAAGCTGTAAATACATCTCCTTTTTGTATTGGTGATCCTGAACAAGATATTAATTATAACCATAGCCAAGCTATTGAGCCTCTAGATACTAAAGCTGATATACCATCTCATGTACTTGATTCTACACTTACCATTATCATAGGCAGATACAAGCCTATGAAACTACCTTCTATACTTCATGGGTTTCCAACAAAGCACTATAAACAAGGAATTGCAGCAACCTCCTCTTGTTTTTCATGACCCAGTAGCTGGTTATATGGATAATTTTAACAACCAAAATTTACAGTCGTTGAAAAACCATGAGTTTGAAAATGAAGTTGATGATCAATAAACCGTGTCTTTCGAGCTAGTAAAGGTTTTGTTTCAGAAGTCTAATGCAGATTTCCAAACTTCCTATGACAACTTATTGAGTAAATCGCATGAAAGAAAAGATGGAGGTGAAGGGGTAAATTTATGGCACATAAATCACCTAGAGAAAAGTTGTAATCTACTGGATGAGTATGACATCAATTTGCACTTATTTGAAGATCCTTTTGCAATCTTTTTGGAGCCAGTAAGCAACCCCAAATTTCCAGATTTTGTCAATTTTGAATTTGCTTGCAAATGTTCAAATGAGCTACCATTTTATTTTCAAGATTTTGTTTTTCCAAAGCACATTCTAGACCTTCACTAAGTCCAGATATTACTTGAATGGATACTTTGGAAGTATGCTTACACGTAAGAAATAAATCATCTCTTCAAGTAGAGTAGGAGTACTTATCAATAAGCTCATAGTATGATCATTTTTTCAATTTGATTTCAATAGTGTGCATTATGATACAGTTTGTGTTTCAGTTTCTAGTTTTCAACAGTGTGCAGTTCAGTTTTCAGATTGGATTTGTTTTCAGACGAAGGTCTGGTAAGGAGAATGTTAGCGACATTTCTTGTTCTAAGCGCAAAAGTATTCGGGTCTGCAAGTCGCATGAGAAGTGCCCGAGCGCAGCATGGAAACAATCTCGTTTTGAGGCTTCCAATCAAGCGGGTGGGTGGAATTACGCTGTTAGCAGCCCGGATCCATCCATAAGAGTAGATCAACGGTCATCGGAATATCGGGGCTAGCAAGTTGACCGATGTATAACGTCAAAGAAAGCGGCTTTATGCTGAGACTGAATCTGGGTCGTCCGATCCTGCGACACATAGTGCGAGATCTAGTCGACATATCGGTAGTCGGGAGTTTGAAGGGTGAAAGTCCCTCATCATCTCACATCCTGAAACCTCGAACCCCGGAGTGCCTAAAGTGCCCAGAGGCGGGCCCACAGTATCGCGAAGCAGCCTCAGTTGTTCATCCACAAGAGACACCTGGCGCGCGATTAGGCTACTCGCCTTTTCGCCCACCGTGACTTCGAAATACAAAAGAATAGTCTGTCATATTCCCGATGCACGAGGTGTCGGGACCGTCCAAGACCCGGGCCCGCAGCATCACCAAGTAAGTTCAGGGTCGTCAGATCTGAGAGGGATGCGTGCTGCCCAATTAGGCCATCTCGGTGTTTTTCTCATCGCAGATATGAATAAGAAAGGATTAACTCCTTCCATTTGCGAACGCTGAAAGCGTTTTGGGAATAGACACAGGGTCGCAGCCCGTGGTCACTTGGGAAAGAAAGGATCCGTGAAAAAGGGGCCAAAGGCGTCGAGTCTAGTTGCTGAAAGGATCATCATGATCTCCATGCGCCATCTGATCCGACCTTGATCCTGGTTTTTGCCTGGAGTAAATGAAGACGAGAAGGGGTGGTTGAAACCTCTCCTCAGGCATTAAGTGCAAAGTATGGATAATATGGAAGACGGTCTGCTCGAGAGGGTCCTGTGTACCCATTTTTCTAAAGAAGCCATGTCGAGTCTTCGACCAGTTGGAGGAAGTCTGCACACGCTAGCCCGACACTTAATGGCTCAGCTACTCCTCCTGTAGGAGCCATGCGCAGTTAAGGTGGCGTCTGACAAAGAATATCCGTCTGAATTCAGCTGAAAGGACACCAAACCGTGGATGACTAAGCACGCCGTTGTTAGGCGAATTTTCTGAGTATGTAGACTCGGTCTTTGTATTTTGTAATCTATCGATGGTTGAGCAAGGCTCCCGGTGGTAAACTTTAATGCAGCACTATTTTTCGTGTTATGTCTGGACTCTTGAGACTTCTTGTCTTATGAATGTAAGTTTTTCTTTCACGTCTATGTTTACACTGTATTAGAGCGGCTCGGAATTGGAGAATCCAGTCGAGTTGTAACTGTTATAGGATGATGTAGAGTTTGATCGCTGTAACAGTCACATTGTTTCTAATCGGTCCATGTGATTTTCTTAGCACTGAACGACTTGGAATTGGAGAATCCAGTCAAGCCCCCCCTTTCAGTTTCCCGAAGCTCTGAACTGGAGGATCTCGCATTCAGAATTTTTCTTCTACAAATTACTGAAAGGCCCGTTTCCTGAGGTAGTTTGTCCACTCCCCTCACCAAGTCTTCCACCTACTCATTTTCAAATTAACCCACTGACTGAAGTTAGATCAAGACCTCCTTTGTTCCTCCCATGCCGGTCCCAGTCCCTGAGTTAGAGTGATATCTTCCCGAGTCTCTATCCATTCGATCACCCATTCAAAACTACCGTGACATAAAACTGATGGGCGTCGGGCTCTGCTCCTGCAAGAAATCCAGGAGTGACTTCCGTCGCCAACATTTCTGGCGCCGTTGTCGGGGAGGAAGTTGAATATTTTCCTTGGGCAGAACGACATTGAGCCTCTGATTCTGAAGGTGCATCAGACATCAGAGCGCTTAAATATTGCTACTGTGCACCTGGCGACTCCACTGTGGCGACTCCATTGTTTCCACTTCACTGTTTCAGCTATAGCTATTGCTAGCACACCTGAAAGATAACCTAGAGGATCTTTCTCCAGAAGGTTTCAACGGCTGCTTTCTCAGCTTGAGAAGCTTCCTGGGGTAACGACAATGTTAAGATATGGCCTTTGATGGTGAACAAGGACCAAGCATATTTGAAGCTGCGCATCTTTCACCTGGCGACTCCATGATTCGAGGATCGATTGGCGACTCCACTGGTTCGATATGGAGAAAATTATGGCTCAAAGGTTTTCTTTCTGTGACTTTTCCCAGATACTTGGGTTTCCTAATGCACTTCCTGATAGAGACCAATGGGAAGATTTCCTCCCTGAATTTCATGCAACAAGTTGGGAGGAACCAACTGAAAATTTACTAGACTTCCATGAGGCTATTCACCAACACAATATCACGCATGAGGATGTCCGGATTAAGCTCTTCAGGTGTTCATTGAAGGGAGTTGCTCTTGAGTGGTGTCGATCTCTTCCCACTGCAAGCATCCGCTCTTTAACAGGTTTTCATACAACTTTCAATTCATTTTGTAAAGACTACTATCCAGCTGATTGTTTGTTTGAAAACTGTTGTAAGGAGTTTTCTTCGCTTCATGAAGCCTCTGCTGGCCCTGAAGACCAGGTCCATGATGAAGCTTTTACTGTGGAGGAAAGCATTTTCCAGGAAAATATGGAGGTGTTGAATGATATTAATTGTGTTAGCCCTAGAACGGAAGCATCTGACATCATATTAGATGCCTCTATTCTTTTAGATGTTTATAACGATCAACATGCCTCTTGTGGAAATTGTGAGTTTATAGAGAAAATGTGGTCCATGGTAGATGACTCACTTGGATATCGGGTTGAAGCAGATGTTCCTAGCAGCTCCGCTCATGATGACGAAGACCCCTTTTTTTTAAAAGAGGGGTTAGTTGTGGAAGAGGTTTCTTCTCTTTTCCCCCAGGGGGTTTCTCACGATATGTTTTTACCTGGGATTAAAGAGAAAAGGATTATGTATGAGCAGCCAGAAGCAGCAGGTCCCATTGTCCCTGAAATGAAAATTTTTGATGGGATCATTGTTCTGGAGGAAGGTCATATCAATGAAGGACAACCCCTTTTTGATGTATATTATAGTAATGATGAGCAACAAGCTTATCCTACATTTGATCACTATAAAGATACTGAAGAGCCAGTCAGCAAGCAGAACCACCCCATGGTCCCTATTTATGATGAATACGAATCTGACCCGGGGGAGAGCCAAGAAGAGGAAAAGGAACCA
>ML783302.1:84489-95730 GCA_009831015.1 Picea engelmannii
CCTCCTCAGCCAAGGCAATTTACAGAGAGATAACAAACCAAATATTTTATTTTAAGAAGGGATCTTAATTTTTGCATTGTTTACAACTTTTTGTCCTGTATACTTCAAATTTTAGTGTCAATTTATGGATTTGGTGTTCGATTGGTTATACCAAATGTGTCTTTTAAGGGACTGATTACCCTCATTTTTTTTTCACTTGAGACCAATAGACATTTACCATCAATGTTTGGAAATACCCTTCAACTTGTACTTATCCACATATCCTCTTATCTCTACCCATGAGTTTCTCTCCATACGAATAATTCCTTTTCTTCATCCATCGACTTGTTGTAGTGTGGATGGAACTCCATTCTTGAGATATTATAAACCATTAATATAATTTGTAATGTTAATCATAACCAAGGTTCAATTCTTGACTATTAATAAAATATCTCATACATGTATTGCTACCCATAACATTACCATTTAAATGATATATGTAAAATAAGAAAGTTGTCAAACTCATTGTAGGCATCTATAGAGTTGACAATTTTTTTATTCTTATAAATAAAGGATCGACATTGATGGCTATGGGCGCCTAGGCCATCAGATTAAATAGATTATTCCAAACATGCAATCTCTTCTTGTTTTGATTAGGTTATCCATGTCTTTTCACATTCTAATTTTGAACAACTAACTAGATGACATGTGACTAATTGAGTTTCTCCATCAAGGTTAATGAAAAAATCCATTTACAACATTAAATGTTGATTTTGCACCTGTGATTATATCAATGATTAACCCAAACCCTTTGAAACTTTCTCCATGTTTTGAATTTTTTTCCTTTGACGTAGTTTTTTAAGATTTACTACATTAAACATCATATTTTAAATGTGGGTGATATTAAACATAACCCCAAAATTTGTAAATCATTTTCAATCAATTCATCTCAAGTTTGTGGAGGCTTTTCAAAAATCAAAACTACATCAAAATATCTCTTTGGTACATGTATATTCCACAAACGCGACCTTGTTAAAATAGAATGAGATTGACCATGAGAAGATGTCTTAACAAAAGGAACCTAAAGACTAATATAAATTGTACATTTCTTAAATGACGATATTTTTTTAGAACTTGATTAGGGATACATGGTTGTAGGTAGATCAAGTTTCACATTTTCTCTACAAACCATGTTATCAAGATTCTACATACTAGAAGATGATTTCTTTAAAATGATGTAGGTTTGTTGCTTTTTGGAATTAGGTTTAGTTGAATTTGCTTGGATTCTATGTTCCAGGGAAGAGTTAAGGGTATTAAATTAAATTTATCTGGAGGAGAATCATTTAACAATCGCATGGGTATTAGATGAATTTTAGTTGGACGGGAGTTTAATGTCAATCAAGACTCGAGGTATCAGAGCATTTCCATTGCATGTTTACAAGTAACATGAATGTGTTAAAATCTTGTAGAGAGGGTACTTTGTCGTTTGAGATCACGCAACTCAAATGAACATCAATTATAACACATGTGCAAGCAAGCAATATCTTCTTTGATTTTTGTGTTGTCTAGCCTATTGATCCCATCTCACCCAATTTTTTTTCACATTTTGATAGAGTTGTATCAATATCCCCCACCTCTTGATGAAGAGGATTGGAGGGACTTAGTAGTCTAGTCACCCCAACTCGACTATAGTCTCATGCAACAAGGGGAAAAGTCATTCGGACTCAACGTTATGATATCAAGTTGACTTGAAAAGGTAAAAAGTAACTCACTGAAAGATTAGAACACCTGAGGTTGAGTTAGGAGTTGAACCTAAGGGTTAACTAACTCAACAGAGGAATAGAATGGAGGTATAAAGGAAAGCCTAGGGTGCACCTCTCAACCATCTTGGATTATTATTGCAAATGTCTTTTGGGCTCTCGAGCACATAGTTTTGAAGGTTTTGAGAATACAAACCCTAAAGAACAATTCAATGGTGAAAGATTCCACCTATCTTGTTCCAAGTTTGATCTCGGGGATGAAATAATCCACCCACACCATTCTACAACAATTACATGTATCATCACTCCTTCAGGACATTTTCAGCTCGTACCCTTGAGGGTTTTCAACAGGGGGGCACACCATTCATTGAAGGAAGTTCGATCCAAGAGATTGGCAAGGCTTTTTGACATTATAGCACTTGGGTTTTTTCTTGCAGGGATTTGATCATCAGTTCTAGTTCACTTTGAGAGAGCTACTCTTACCAGATGATCTCCTACAGAATTGGCACGATTTGGAGAGAAGGAGGGCCCAAGTGAGATTCAGATCTACTCAGTTTGGAGGGGTTATACTTCAGATCTGACCTTGATACTTCACCTAGTGACTTGTAGTGTCCCGGTCTATCTTTCTAGGGAGTTTAAGGGCATTTGGAGGTCTCCTTCACCAGGGCTGAATTATTGGGCATTGACATGATTTAGGAGGGCACAACTTCACTTAGGGATTCAACATTTGGAGGAACATCTCTTGGTATTTCAGTCTGAGGATTCAAGGGGGGTTTCTGCTCACCCCAATCTATAATTCTACATGGTTTGGAGTAAATTTGAAGCTTCCATCAGCTAGGCCTAAATATTGGGTCTTCTCAACTCTTCAGGAGGACGTGCCATCAACCAGGGGGTTTGGACTTGACCGTTGTTGGCCCTCGACCAAGATTTGGGAAATCTTGGTCAGGTTTAACCACTTTTTGGATCAAGGACGGAGCGCCCAGGCGGAGCTGAGATCATAGATCTCACTTGTTTTGTGGGCTTTGTGGACCCATCATGGGATTTTTAGGGTTTTATAACATGTTATGGGATGTCGGCCCATGGGTTTACCCATGATTAGGCCTTTTTTAAAATGTAAAAGTACAAATAAGAAAGAATGTAATGTAGTGAGGGGGATGTAATTGGATAAGTACAAGAAGCAAGTAGTTCTGAGTTTCTTTGTGCAATAGAACATGTATGTAAGGCTTTGTGCTTGGTAGAGGAGTTAGCTCTGTGCCTTGAATTGATTTTGGGAAGATGGATCTAGCGCTTAGTGCGCACATCACCTGTCTGGTGCGAAGCTTGGCTCTGTGGCTTAGGGCACAAGAGCAGAAGAATGAAAGAGATTGAAGTCTAATAAAGAAGAAGAAGTAGTTGGTGGACATAGTCCCACACTAGGGTGAACTATGTATATCATGTGTTGATGATTTTCTTTGTGCTATGATGTTTATGTTGTGAATCTGCTTAGTGCATTGATTGTTATATATGATAGATAGATCTATGAATGCTTAGTTCTTTATTTATGTTGAATGTGCTAGATCTAACTTATGATGCTAAGTGTGATGTGTATTTTGTCATTGTTACTGCATTGATCCATCCTTAGGGTTTGTTCTACGATATGAATAAAGTTGATAAGCTAATGCAGGTTATCTTATAAGTACTTTGCGAAGTGTTATAATCACAGATCTGTGTCCCATCTTGGTTACAGACACCTGAGTCTTGTAACCCCCCCTATCTCTACCTCATGTGAGACTTCGCCTGCTTCACAGGTGTTGCTGAAAGGGTTGGTAGTTAGGGTTTTGTTGGTGCGTTGTTGAAGGGTTGAACCCTGGGTCTACCCTTGTGCCAACAAATGGTTCTGTTGCCAAGACCTGGAACTGTGATTGCTGGGAACTGAAGTAAAGAGAAGAGAATCTATGTGCATATATATGTTGTTGTAGTGCGCAATACTCTACTTGACTTGTGAAGCTCTATGCTAAGAAAGAAACCCAATTTGAGGTAAGATCTTGAAAGAGGTAAAGCTTTGTGATTTGATAGAGTAAGATAAGTGGAAATTTTTGTTTCGAAAGCATGAATTTAAATATGTTTAATAGATTTTGTCCTAGTCTGAAAGCTAGGGTGCACTAGGAAGAAATAGTTGATCTAAGTAAGGCTAATAGAAATGAAGAAAGATAGTTTATTCCTATGCATATAAATAGTTTATTCCTATGCTAGGGTGTAGTAGGAAGAAATAGTTGATCTAAGTAAGGCTAATAGAAATGAAGAAAGATAGTTTATTCCTATGCATAGAAATAATTTTTGGACTAATAATTGGATGTAGGGACCTACAAAGAATTTTTGCAGATTGCAGGTCCAACACTATGATTCTAGAGCATAGTACAGGGGAGGTTGGGGAACATACAAGAGGAAAAGAGGATTAACCCTATGTTATAACTGCAGAAGACCGGGACATCTTGCTAAGAAATTCTCTGGTATAGGTCCTATTTGTCTTTGTTGTAAAATTGTTGGTCACGAAGTTCAGGATTGTCCAAGGATGATTGCTAAAGTTGAACAAATGAACCTGAGTGAAGAGAATAAGAGAATGTTAGAATATCAGAAAGAGAAAGGATAAAAGAAAGTTCAGACTACATTATTACAGTTAAAATAAGCAATGAATGATCACAAAGATGTCAATTTACTAGAGATCATGAAAGAAAAACAACGCATAAGTGAAAGAATATGAAACTTCGACATAGATTGTGTCTTGGATGAGGAAACACTAATGAATATTATGACAGAAGACACTTGGGAAACTTTGGGAAAACCCACTGTGGTACCTTCACTGGGAAGGATAGGCTTGTTTAAAGGAAAGATGATAACCCTATGTGGAAGAGTTACTAATGTACCTATTATTATCCATGAAACATCGACATAAGAGGAATTTGAAGTTATTAGGTTTGTTGAGAACAACGCCCCATTCCCACTTTTGTTAGGAAAGACTTGGATTGAGAAGGATCATATCAGAAGGAAAGCAGAGGAAGAAGCTACATAAAATAAAAATCAAGAACTAAGGGATTTCATAGCTAGGAAAATAGATCGACAGACAGAAGAACGAGAAGTTAAGTCGAAGCAGCAGAAGGCAAGAGAATTAGCTGTTGAAATTTGAAAAGCGCAAGAAGGTTTGAGGGACCTATCCATGCAAGAAGGAAGTATATCCACCTAGGAAGTGGTAAGGTAAGGGATATTAACTTTGAACCCATTGGAAGTACATCAGCACTGGGAAGTCACTACGATAGGAGAAACTAAGAATAAGAATGGAAAGAGGAACCCGTAAACAGTTAGAGAGACTTAGATCACAAGAAAGAAGGAAAGAAATCTTAGTAAGAAGAAATCCAAGTTGGAAAAACTACAGGAAGTTACAAAGAACAAATGCAAGACTTCACAGGAGGCAGGTTTTCATAATTTGAACCTCGCTGAAACAACATAACCGTGCAGAATGAGAGTTCGCCCCGACGAAGCTATATGATTGTTGGAGGCGCTCTGACCGTTAGAACGATGCTCCAAAACGGATAGGAAACACATTTATGGGCGGATAGACTGCGTTTGGGACGTTGATACAGTGCCACAATGGACAGATTCACATTAATGGAAGCATTCCTACACGTTGGAAGAATCTGTTACGACGCTCACTTATTTAACTCGTTGGACGTTGCGTTGGGACCACTTTTTTCCCCCTGTGGTTAACCGAGAACTGATTGTGTGTGTCGAGTTGTGATTCAGAACCTAGACATCACCATCCACTTTTTTATCCCGTCTGTCCATTCGCCTACCCTGACCTGTCCGTTTAAAAGTGAGAATGTCGAGCGAACACACTGAGTTAGATAAGTCCGTCGAAGAGGTTTTTAAGAAGTTTATGGTTGACAGAGCTATGTCTGAAGGTGTTCAAGCATCGTCGACTATGGGAATGCAGGCTTCCCCTTCGAATGCACGACGTTCGGGTCATATTAACCCCGCGACTGAGAAGCGAAGTAAGCATCACGATGATCTGGCTAATGCGAAGCAGATCCCGTCGATCTTACCTGATTATATCCCACCTTTGGTTGGCACGGTCAACCGTGACAACATCCCATGGGACTTTGAGTACACTTTGATCACTGCATACATCCCAAAAGGAATACACGTAGTTGGAAGCCAGTTGGGATTGATCCCATCCTTGAAGAACAATGATTTCAATCTCGGCAACAGAAAGAACTACGCCATGCTCGCACCTCATATATACCTAATGAAGACAAATGGGAAGAAGCCTTGCATAGTCTCCCAACCTTGGATTAAGGAGTTGGCGCAATCCATGATACTCAATGTCATGAAGATCCCTCATTTTGGCCGACATCAGGAGGTTAACACTTGCATTAAAATCCTCCTGTCGTGCTATCATGGTGCATACATGTGGCTCGACAAGCAGATTAATGTGGATTCATCATTGATCCACCTGATTACAGGATTGAGCATGCAGGGACCCGACCCTCAGCAGTTCTACCCAGGGAAGACCTCAGATTTCTCCCTGGCACAACACATCAAGGAGGCATACGACGAAGTAGACAAGGGAAAGAGAGGCTACAAGGTAGCCTTTATCCAGGATGGAGCAGTGCGCCTCGCTTGCCACCTCATAGCTGGAAATCTCGTTAGAAAGAATCACCCCATGCAGGTCACCATGTTCATTTTGGAGCTCGCAAGAAAATGCGAGGAGGGAATGCAAATGAATTGGGTGAGTTACCTTGTCAACGATCTTGAGAAAGACTGTCGTGAAGCGCATGATTAGGGATACGAGTTCCACTTTAGATAACTACTTGTGTTGATTGCATTTTTCACTTGGAAAATGCCAGAGGGAGCAACTTTTCCAAATATTGAACCATCAGAGCCATTGCCAGCTAGATTTTCTACATTATGGTATACAAATGACATGTCGAAGCAATGGAATTCGAACACGGTGTTCCATGCCTACTATTTACAACTTAAGGTTTCCATCGAGTCGTTCCCATGCATGACACTGCACACCTTGCACCAGTACAGACCGATAGCCAAGTTCCGTGCAGATCAACATTTTATATATATATAACTGCGTGTAGAGATGAGAGCAAGGAGGAGCTACAATCTTATTATAAGCTGGCAGACAAAGACATCGAGCAGATCACGAAGGAATGGCTAGAAGAATTTCAGGCACCTGTCGTTGATGTTGAACTCTCCGACGTTGACATTATAGGAAGCCCCTTGGTCACCCGGTTCGAGCATGGAGGACAGTCCAGTGCGAAGAAGAAGAAGAAAAAGGAGGAAGTCCAGGATGTCCAAACTAATGAGGAAGACAACACCTCTGAAGGAAATGGATCTGGATCCCTAGGAGAAGGAGGAGACGAAGTAGATGGACAGGGAGGAGGGGATGAAGGAGAAAAGCAAGGAGAAAGCGAAGCTACCTCGCCAAAATATCCCCCTTCCAAAAAAATAACTCTGCAGAAAAGGAAGGTTTCTTCGCAGAAACCTTTGACAAGAAAGAAGACTCACAGCAGTAAGCCCCAGTTGGAGGCCACACTCACAGAAGATGATATTAGTCTAGTCTGCAGAGTGATGGAGGATGCATCCGAGGATCTTTTGCAGAGATACAGAGCAAAGCAGGACAAACTATATGGTAGGATAGAAAAAGAATTGAGCAAAGTACAGGAAGCTATTCGCTCGGTCCGCGCAGTCCCTATTGCGCCTTCCTCGTCAGAGACTGCAGAGTTGGGGGATGAGCCAACCGAACTTCGAAGACTTGCATATGCAACAAAGGCTTGACTTCAACAAGTCCAAGAAGAGAAGGAGAATACTATAGGAGCCTTGAAGCAAGAAAAATAAGAGATCTTGGAGCAATTATGAGTTGCGCGGTACTATGTAACCACTTATGAAAATGAGAAAGATGAGTTATGGGCGATGCTCGAGGAAGACAAAGAGAAGATACAGAGGGAAAAGGACCAACTACTCATAGAGCAGACTGTAATCAAAGAAGTGGTGAGCAGAGCACTTCGCTCTGTGCCAGGCTTGGCACATAAGGAACATGAGGTAGTTAAGGTTCAAGTGATGATGCTCGCTGAGGCCATCCAACAACTTCAATCAAGGGTAACAGACTTAGAGATCCAAGTAGTACCAAGCACTCCACAGGAAGTGCTCGACCAAAGGGAGGAAGCTGCTAAGAGCGCAATCGAAAGAATCAGAGCCCTCACCTCAAAATGAAAACACTTGAGCGACAGAAGCACCTAGACCAACGAACGCCTCACAGAAGATCCAAAGCTTAGGAAATTGGAAGCGCAGATACAGGAGGTGCAACAACAAGCACTAACAGGTCAAGCACAGATGAAGTCACTCACTGCAGTCGAGAGAATGAAGAGATCACAAGAACATCGTGTGGCCCAACAATAGATTATTTCCATCCAGAGCAGAGTAATGCAAGTCGCACAGAGACTACAACCGGTGCAGGAGGAAGCCTGCACGATGTTTGAAGAGATCAAAGGACAAGGTTCACAACTGGACCAAGTGGTTGCGAGAGTGGAACAATGGTTAGAAGGGCCTGTTACAAAGAAAATGATCCAGGAGTTCGTTGAGCAGGAAGCTCAGGCGAAGCAACAAGTTGAGGCATCTCGAGCTAAGCTCGAGGCCTTTGAAGCAGCGCTGCCCAGATTTGAGTGACTCAAGACGAGTCACATGTGAGTGTTGGGGGGCTTTTGGCCCTCAACCAAGCTTTGAGGAAATCTTAGTCTGGTTTGACCACTTTTTGGACTTCGATGCAATGATCGAGGAATGAGCACCCAGGCGAAGCTGAGATCGTGGATCTCACTTGTTTTGTGGGCTTTGTGGACCCAACATGGGATTTTTAGGGTTTTGTAATGGGTTAGGGGATGTCGCCCCATGGGTTTACCCATGATTGGGGCTCTTTGTAAATGTAAAAGTATAAATAAGAAAGAATATAATGTATTCAGGGGGATGTAATTGGATAAGTGCAAGAGGAAAGTAGTTTTGAGTTGCTTTGTGCAACATAAAATGTATGTAAGGCTCTGTGCATGATAGAGGAGTTGGCTCTGTGTATTGACCTGATTTTGGGAAGGTGGATCTGACGCTTAGTGCACAGATCACCTGTCTGGTGCGAATCTTGGCTCTGTGGCTTAGTGCACAGGAGAAAAAGAATGTAAGAGATTGAAGCCTAAGAAAGAAGAATAAGTAGTTGGTGGACGTAGCCCCACATTGGGGTGAACCACGTATAATATGTGTTTATGGTTTGCTTTGTGCTATGATGTTCATGCTGTGAATTTGCTTAGTGAATTGATTGCTATATATGATAGATAGATCTATGAATGCTTAGTGATTTATTTATGTTGAATGTGCTAGATCTAACTTATGATGCTAAGTGCGATGTGTATTTTGTTATTGTTACTGCGTCGATCCATCCTTAGGGTTTGTTCTGCGATATGAATAAAGTTGATAAGCTAATGCATGTTATCTTCTAAGTACTTTGCAAAGTGTTATAATCACATATCTGTGTCCCAGCTTGGTTATAGACACCTGAGTCGTGTAACCCCCCTGCCTCTACCTCGGGTGAGACTTCGTCTGCTTCGCAGGTGTGGTCGAAAGGGTCGGTAGTTAGGGTTTTGTTGGTGCAATGTTGAATCGTTGAACCCTGGGTCTGCCCCTATGCCAACAACCCTCGTTCTTCTTATATTGGTGTTCATTCTATGTTCAACATTTGGAGGCTTTCATATTCTTATCAGGAGCATTCTGTAGTAGCTCATATATTATCTATTGGAGCTATCTGATGTTATTCCAGATCTGCATCCTTATTGTATCGGGTTCTTGCTTATTATATCAATAAAGGTCAGATCTATGTTGTTTGGTTCCATATCTTGTGTTATTGGTCATATCTTGTATTTCCATTGTTTATCTTTAGATCTATGCTTGATAACTAGACTATAAACCCTAAGACCTAACTCAGAAGTAAACCTGCAAGCAAACACACACACATTAGTTAAACAGTGAGCAATTAGTGTTCCAAGCGAATGTTTTTTGGCTTGGGAACATTACAGTGGTAGCATAGCTTTGATCCTCCCATCTTGTGAGGGTTAGCGCATGCAGAAGTTTAGTGGCGTTTATATGGGCATAAGAAGGAAACAAACATGTGAGGCAGAGGCCGAAATGGAAGGGTCAGGTGAGGACAGTGAGCCACAAATTCTAGCAGGACTCACTAGGGACTTACAACATTCCATAGAGGTGTCACAGAGTAAACTTGTATGTCACCTGCAGGAAAACCAAGAAACAATACATAGGGGACAGATAGATATGGAAGAAACCTTGAAAAAGGTAAGTGATAGCCAAGAGTTGATATCACGGCTTTTAATGCAGATGACTCATGGGGGAAA
Source organism: Picea engelmannii (assembly GCA_009831015.1). Taxonomy (NCBI): domain Eukaryota; kingdom Viridiplantae; phylum Streptophyta; class Pinopsida; order Pinales; family Pinaceae; genus Picea; species Picea engelmannii. Next base: position 94,661 of record ML783302.1, read on the forward strand.
AGGCCCAGACTCTTATGCCAACAGGGAAGCTAGTGGATCTCATGGCGGAAACAAACATTAGCAGGAGCATGTTCCCTATTATCATATTGAGGGAAAAAGACATGGAGGGGGAGAACTACAGGGACAGACACACAGCAAGACCACTCATATACCTTATCTACCTTCATTTTTGGATGAACAAACACAACCAGAATTCCAAGACGAAATGGAGGACAATTTTGCACAGTATGTTAGGGAATATAACTCATTGAGCATGTCAGTCCAGATACATATGAAATTGGATCAATATTGTGGGTTCAAACTCAGGGACAAACCTAGGCCATACCACATGAGAAACTATGAGTTAGAGCACAGGGCTAGAAAAATGGAGATCCCCTATTTTGATGGGTCTCCCAAGATGACTACACAAGCTTGGGTGCAAAAAATGGATACTTACCTGCAACTTAATCCCATGAGAGAGATGGATGCCATCAAGTTTTCCACGAGGTACTTGGAGGGAAAATCTCATGACTGGTGGTACCATGGGTTATCTACACTTGGCCACAATCAGATAGTGGCATACTCAGAGTTTACACAGAGACTCATTGACAAGTTTTTGACTAGGGGGATCCAGAACTCCATTTCAGGGAACTCACACAACTCAGACAGATAGGATCACTTGAGGTGTATATTGAGGAGTTTCAAAGGATAACATTCATGGTACATAACGTGTCACAGTCAAGACTCATGAGGCTTTTCACAAAGGGTTTGATGGAACCCTTTGATCCAGGTGGATATCGGAGGCCACCCACCTTTTTCAAATGGCTCAAAACAGTTTTCTGGCCATTTTGGCAATTTACTATTTTTAGCAGGTTTTCACTTCCAGGGCCTTTTTGAGGGCCTAAATGAAGGTTTTTCGAGATCGAGGTTCTCAATGATAGTCGAATGCATGATTGATCCCCTAAAATGAATCTCCTCGACGATACCTTTCCAACGAGCTATCACACGCCTAAAACGGAGATCGTATGCAAAAGTTACGACCCCGGGAAGTTGATGCACCAACTTACCCAAACGGGGCCCACATGACTTTT
>ML783302.1:134365-158883 GCA_009831015.1 Picea engelmannii
CAAATTAAACAGTAAAAAAATAAAATTTGAAAAGAATAATTTAAACGGTAAAAATTAAACAATGTTGAAAGAGTTTCTCATTAAATATAAATAAATGTCGAAAGTGGTTATTCTAAATATTAAAAAAATGTTAAAAGAAGTATTGTCGAGTGGAAGCAAAACAAAAAAAAACAAGTAGAGCAATTGTAAATATTAAACAAGATGAATAACACAATAAACATATACACAATTGATAAGGTGATTTTTGTGATAAAACCTTTCTTGAAAGGGAAAGCTTCATGGGGTAATGATAATCAATATTTTCTTATTGTTCAAGGGAGAATTTACAACAACCACACTATGTAGGTTTTCAATAGTTCAATAAATCATTAGACCCACCTTAGTCTTATTAGTATTAACAGTCATGCCCATGTTGGAGAAAAAATCTTTGAGGATTCTTAGTTGGTTTTCAAGATCATGGGGACTCCTTACCATAAGAATGAATCATCAACATAAAGAAGAAGATTGATGACTATACTAGTAAAAGTAGGGCCGACACAAACTACTTTTTCCAAACAATCTTCTAACTTGTCAAAAGGGTAGGGGATAAGGGACAATCTTGTTTGACTCCAATATTGATCTCTTTCAACCAGCCCTCAATGTTTTTAAACTTAGTAATAACATTCTCATACATCCTTATTGCAACATCCCTCAACTCCAGAGGCACTTTTATCGCTTCCAACCTATTCCAAACGTTTTTCCTAGGAACCATATTAAAAGCTTTTCTAAAGTCAACAAAACAACAAAACAACAAAAAAAGATTGGTTTTAGTATTGCGAAACCCCTCTGCAATGATCCTAAAGGTAACCAGTTGAATGATATCTCCTAAATCTAGCCTGGCCTTTAGCTCTTTTACTGTGACATTCTACCCAAAGGTTAATCTTCTTTTCCAAAATAATTTCATAAAGCTTGGCTAAAATACGGCTAATCATAATGGTCCTATAATTAGAGGGAATGTTTCTATCCCCATTTTTAAAAATAAGAACAATGAGGCTTTGCGTCCAGAGTTTAGGAAAGCCCTGCTTGACTGCTAAATTGAAGAGCTTGTGTATGTGAGGGATAAGGATAGGCCCTCCGATTTTAAAAATTTCAACTTGGTAGCCTTCAATGTCCTTAGCTTTCCCATTTGCAAGCCGCTTAACCCCGAACTCTATGTCATCTAAAGAAAAAACTGCCTCCTTTATAGGGACAATAGGAATGGTGTCCATGACATTAGGAAACTCGTAAGGACTTTTAAGGTAGGAATTCCAGTCCCTTAAGGGAATCATATTATTTTCTTTAGTATTGCGGTTTAGAATTTGGCTCCAGAACTTCTTAGGATCCAGCTTAGACAGTTGTGAAAGCTGCTCTTGCCTTTTATTGATATAGTACCTTTTTGTTTCCTTTTAATTAGGGATTTGTATGAATTGATCTTATTGAATTTTAAGGACTCGTTAGAAGCATCCCTAATGGATTTCCTAGCAATTTTACATTCTTTATCATACCAAGGGTTGGTCGTTCTATTATTCTTTTTACATGAGACCTCGAAAGAGAACTTGTTAATAGAAGTGGAAAGGGTAGTTGTATAATTATGATAGAGTTCTTCAATGTTGTCCTTATAAGTTAGGAGATGTAATTTACTATTTAAATCCTTTAAGAAAAGGTCAACTTTACTTTTGTCAAAGCGCAATTGTCTTTGATAATCTTAATTTTATTCAATGGTGCTCATGTTCATGAAAAAGTTTAGAGTTAGGGTTAAAGGTTTATGATCAGAGTTGGGTTCATCGTCATTTAAAAGGTTAAAAGTTGTTATTTGGTTGGAAATGGAGATACCAGATATCACATAATCTACAACACTACTACCTATCCCATGAATACAAGTCATCTGGTTGGCATTTGGCCACTTGATTACTTCATTGCAAATTATTAGGTCTTGAGAGCTACAGAGCTTGACCAACTCGTTACCAAACAAATTCTCAATTAGGTCTTCAAAGATTCTTTTGTAGCTATTAGATAAAACAAAGTCCTCATCTAGCCACAAAGGATTATGGTTGGAATCAGTGCTTAAAATAATAGCTTGTTTAGTTGCAGTCCTAGAATTAAAGTCTCCTACCAAGAGGATATTGCCTTCATTTTTCAGACTATAAATATCTCGTTCAAAATTATTATAGGGACAATTTCTATCTATATTGTTTTCCTTATAAAAACTAGAATTAATAGGTGCAAAATAGCAAATTTCTATATACATCTTCTTAGCATTGGTGTCTAAAATTTCTATCCAAATGTATTGATTGAGAGGGTCGATCTTATGAAGTTGAATGTGAGTAGAAATGATCTTTCTAATATAACAAACCATGCTCCTATCCCTCTACGATGGGACTTTTTGTTCCATGCCAAACATAAGACAAATCCTTCTATGTTAGGGACCTTAGACTCTTCATGCAAGTTTCAACTAGACAAATAATATCAATATCACTCGGGATCCAACTTATCATAGGACCTCTGCGCCATGGAAAGCCACGACGGTTCCAAAAAAGGATCTCGAGTGTCCCTAATTCCTATTTATTATTATTATCATTCTCGTCTCTATCCCTAACAATAGCTTTTCGATTTCTAATTATTGCCCATTTTCCTTCTTTCCTGGTTTCTTTTACCTTTTGAAATTCCTTCCTTAATTCAACTTGGTCCTCGAGAATGAGGTATTCATTTATAAATATTCCTGACCCTTTTAAGCTCGAAGATTTACTGAGTATGCTATATGTTAGAAAAGTGGGTGTGAGAATAAGTGCAACTTGGAGAGAATAAGTCTACCCTAGGCAATGATTGTCTGGACCATTTCCTAAGGACATGATTGTCCTGCACCAACCTCCAAAACGAACCATTCTTCGAAACTGCTCACAACTGTGAACTTTGAAAGAATGACTGTCTGGCGAGGCAGAACATTCTACTTGACCACTACTTAGAGTGAATGCCAAGAAGAATGATTGTCCTAGAACATTCCCCCACAATGGCCACAAGAGGAATTGTTGTCTATGGTACATCAACAATCTATCGGACCATTTTCATTACGAAAATGATTGTCCGATTTGGACCATTTTTCGAACTGGAAAATGCATGCCCGTCAGAAATCTCAAATCACTTTCCATACTGGAAAGGAACTGCCCAACCTAGACCATTTTCCAAACTGGAAAATGACTGCCTTTGAATCAATAATATGTATCAGTTCTCCCTCCCAACCTGGGGAGCCATCTCTTCCCTTTCAACTAAGGGAGTTATCTCCATGAGCCCCATCTTGTCACTTAAGTACGCAAACTTTATCCTGGACAAGGGATTTGCCAAAATATCTTCCACCTTCTCATCTGTGGAGATATATTGGAGTTTCACTTCTCCTTCCTGGACTTTATCACGAATAAAGTAGTATTCGATATCAATATGTTTTGATCGATCATGAAACACTAGGTGTTATGATAGCCTTATACGACTTTGATTGTCACAGTATATTACGGTTGAATCCAGTACCTGATCAAATAATCCATAAATCAACTTCCTCAGCCATACTGATTCAGTACATGCCTCACATGTTGCGATATATTCTACTTTTGATGTGCCGAGTGCAATAGACTTTTGTTTCCTACTGGCCCATGATATCATAGCAGAGCCCAAACTGAAACACATCCCTAAAGTACTCCTTATGTCTTCTGCACTCCCTTCCCAATATGAATCTGTGAATCCATGAAGTTGTATATCACTGGATGAGGTGTATCTTAAACCATAGTTTAGTGTCCCACAAATATATCTTAGAACATGCTTTGAAACTATCCAGTGCTAATGTCTGGGTTCCACCTGGAACTAGCTTAAAGTGTTTACAACAAAGCAAATATCTAGTCGAGTATTCACTAGATACATCAACGACCCAATCAATTTTCGATATAGGGACGGGTCTACTCGATCAGAATCTGAGTCTCTTACTTTTCTTATATGTTTGGTCATAGGAGTGGCCATGGATTTGCAATCCATCATTCCAAATTTCTGAAGAATATTCATTGCATACTTTCCTTGTCCAAGAAATATTTCACCATGCTTTTGCCATACTTGTAGTCCCAAGTAATAGTGCACGAGGCCAAGATATTTCATATTGAATTCATAAGCTAATTCCTTCTTACACTGGGTGATGAGAGACTCTGCACCTGCCAAGAATAATTCGTCGACATATAGCAGTAGAATCACAGGTGCATTGTTCACAACCTTGTAGTAGAGATTTGGATCTACACGACTCTTAGAAAAAACAAGTCTTATTAAGTAACTGTCTATTCTGGAATACCAAGCCCTTGGAGCTTGCTTGATTCCATAAAGGGATTTCTTTAATCTGCAAACATGAGTGTCTCTTAATGTACTTCAAAACCTTGAGGTTGTTCAATGTATACTACTTCTTCAATTGCTCCATTGAGAAAAGTTGTATTTACATCCATCTGATTTAGACTCCATCCCATGGAAGCAACAAGAAACATAATGGATCTAATAGAAGTATATATGGAAACAGGAGCAAAGTTTAAATCATAATCTTCTCCCTCCTTCTGGGAGAACCCTCTAGCTATGAACCTTGCCTTGTATTTTTCCACGCTTCCATCTATTGCATGTTTGATCTTATAAACCCATTTTGAGGTTACCACTGATTTTTCCTTGGGTCTAGGCACAATTTCCCACACATAATTTTTCATGATAGACTGGTGTTCTTTTGTCATGGCTTCTTTCCAATGTTTCTTCTGAGTCGCTTCTTCAAATGTGGCAGGTTCTTCATTTATAAGTTTTGTCATACATGATGCATAGCTAGAGAATATTTTGGGCTTTTTTTTCTTTCTCTGAAGGTGTCGCTTGGAGCTTTGAGTCTTTTTTATTCTTGTAGAGTAGCTTCAAGCCAAGATGGACTTTTTCTGGTTTCGGGTACAGTGACTGATTCAATGGGTTCACATGGTTGCATTGGATGATCAAGTTGTTCTGGTTCTTCATTATGACTTTCTGGAAGATAGGTGCTTTCTTCTTTAGGCTCTTCAAATTCCTCTTCTTCCATGGATTCTTCTATTGATTTCTTGAAAGTCGTCTTCTCATTGAAGGTTACATCTCTGCTGAGTTCAATCTTATGTTGTTTTGGAATATAAACTCTGTAGGATTTGTATGATTCATTGTATCCAACAAATATGCCCTTCTTTCCTGAGGGTTCTAGTTTCTTCCTTTTATCCTTAGGGATATGAATGTAAATAGGGCACCCAAAGATTCTTAAGTGTTCCACATTGGGTTTCTTTCCTGATAAGGCTTCTTTTGGAGTCATATATTTCAATATGCAATGGGGAATTCTGTTTTGAACGTATATTGTTGTCATGGTTGCTTCTCTCCATAAATAAATGGATAAACCTTGATCATTCATTAGTTCCTTCGCGGTTTCCTCAATGGCTCTATTATTCTTTTCTGTTACACCATTTTGTTGAGGATTATGAGGAATGGTTAGCTCCTTCCCAATCCCTGTTGACTTGTAAAATGAAACAAATTCCTTGGGTGTGTATTCTCCTCCATTCTCTGTTCTCAAAGTCTTGATTTTCTTGCTTGTGAGGTTTGCTATTTCTGCTTTGAATTCTTGAAACTTGCTGAAAAATTCATCCTTTATCTTCAAGAGATATAACCAAGTCTTTCTTGAGTAATCATATATGAAGGTTACATAATAAAGAGAAACTCCTAGAGATTTGACTGGCATCGTACCGCAAACATCTGAATGTATTAGATCTAGGATTTCCTTAGATCTATTATTGCTACTTGAGAATGGCTTCTTAACATTTTTACCAAGTGCACATCCTCTGCAAATTCATGCATGTGTAGATTTTAGTTCTTGTATTCCTTCAGCCATTTTCTCGAGGAAAGGTAATGCTTGATAGTTAAGATGAACATACCTTCTATGCCAAAGTTCACTGGGATTGAATTCATCATGTACAAGAGCTTCATAATTATGTTCTAGTAGTCTGTATAATCTGCCTTCACGAGTTCCAATAACTCTAGCATTCTCTATGTTGGAGTCTCTAGACCAAGATAGTACTTCACCATCTACAAAGGCTATTCTATTTCCTTTNTCTTCTAGGCAATATATAGATACAAGATTCTTTTCTAAACCAGGTACATATAAGACATTGCTCAAATGAAAATTGTTACCAGATTTCAATTTGATGGAGGCTTGACCAATTCCTTTGAATGGATAGGTGTTCTTGTCTCCATGTTCTACCTTATAGGATGTCTTCTTTTCATTCACACTGGAGAGTCTGACATGGTCTCTTGTCATATGTCTGGAAGCTCCACTATCAATTATCCGCATGTCATCTTCAAGAGTTCCTGTAAGAGCTGAATAATGTAGATGATCTGTCCTTTCATTCATGATTTCTGTTGACTGATAGTTAGTCAAACTTTGACTTTGACTGGTCAAACGTTGACTTTGAACCAAAATATCAACCTTGATGTTTTTGTGTTATGAGAGTGCCAATAGGTGCATTGGACTAAGGTGCACTAGAATATATTCTCCTTGAGTAAGGGGTTGCATCATAAGGTGTTGGGCAAGAGGTTTTAGGATTTGCAGTTGCACCTGCTAGAAACCTTAGAGACAATGCTTCAGTAACTGCACCTGCTAGAAACCCTAGCAACAGTTCTTCAATGAGATTGATAATATTATGGCTTAGCTTCCTTCCAGTGGTTAGATTTTCTGAAGGAGTTGTGGGCCCATAACCTATTAAAAAAGTGGATGTGCTCGTTTAATCATAAACAATATAGCAATATTGTCACCCAACCATAGGCACAAAGGCCACCCTCAAGCACCTTAACCTTGACAGAGAGAATAATATCAGTAGCAGATCAATAGCCAACCAAGGATAGCATACCAAGCAAAGATAACCAAAGACCAAGCATAAATTCCAAGCTAGAAACCGAAATACCAATTGCAACAGTTGTAGCTGTAGCTCCACTCCAAACTTGCGCACCATTGGTCTTATGTAGTTGTGAGTGAGTGAGTGATAAATGAGCTCTAGTGCCCTGTATTTATACTGCTCCATCTTAACTGATTGGGCCAAATTATCTTCTCGGGGGCTAATAAATCAATATTAACTATTCTATTAAGTTGACTTGTCTTCTAGGGTTATTATCCAAAGCTTTAGGGTTTCTCTTGCTTCCCAGAATATTATAGTCTCATCAATGGTTACAAGTTGAGGTTAATATCTCTCGCAGCTACCATAATATCAACACTCCCTCCTAGATAGGGAGGTATTAAAGGAAATGGTCTTGAGCAAAAGCATACCATTCACCAGGTAGCATCATCATAGCCACACATGCTATCTCATGATCAAATCATGAGCACCATCATCACTATCCAACTGGAAAGTCTCCACGGCTATCAGAACAATGCCATCCAATAGAACACAACTGTGTCTATTCATAATAGTATACAACTACTATCTAGAGACATATAATCTCTTCAACAATCATAGCATATGCATAAACAATATCATGATATAAACTGAGTCATCTAGTCTATTCTTCTACTCACATCTGTGAGATCTGGAAGAGCATCTACCCTTAGAAAGTAAAATATCAGTCGTGGGCTATCTAGACTATTCTTCCCAAGCATAGAAGAATAATTGTCCTTGATTTCTTATCCCGGACCATTCACCTAACTGGGCCATTCCTATGACACTAATTATAGTGCAACCTAGAGAGAATGAGTGAGCCCTAGGGAATGCATGTCCCTGATTTTTGAACCTGGACCATTCACCTAACTGGGCCATTCCTCCGACACTAATCATAGTGCAACCTGGAGAGAATGAATCTTCCCCAGGGAATGACTGTCTGGACCATTGCCTATGGAAATGACTGTCCTGTACCAACCTCCAAAATGGACCATTCATATCTTTCAATACCTCATAAGGCCATATTCATCCCACATCTTGCCAATATTTTCAACTATTGTGTAACTCCAAATCTGAATTGTCTTGTTGAATGCTCGCATGCAATAATTGCAGACATGCTACTATAGATTTAGGACCACTTGTAAACAAAGTAAGTCGATTTTGCAAGTATTTACAAGGAAATTAAAAACATTATTGCAAATGCAATCACAAACATTGTTGGTCTAATCCAACTATGTTCACAACATGAACAATGTTACTATTTCTGTCTATATGCATATTCAAATTTGACAAATAAACATACCCAACAATCTTATAGACATCTTCAGTAGACGAGGTAGCTTCACCACTAAATGTGATAATGCATTACCCTCCAAGCCCAATCTTAGCAAAAGTGAAGTTCCATATTTAATCTTATCCTCTCTGGTACCAAATATAGATGCATCATTTATAACTAGTTTGGAGATATCTTATTCTTTTATGAAAGTCCTAAGGAAGTTGAGCTTAGATTTTACGTTTCTTTTGGATTTAAGAAAGAGAAGCGTAGGTTACAAAGGACCACCCTTCGAATCTGAGCAATGATGATCAAACCACAACCATTTAACAACTACAAAACTTCTTCCAAATTATGGGTCAATTTTACAAAACTTCTTCCAAATAATTTATTTTTTATGTCTAAAGTTTTTTGTGGTATCTTCATTTGTTAAGCCTCATTTGTTGATGAGAAAATCACTGGCGACTTGGTTGTGTCGTGGATAGTGTTGTTATTTGGTTATAGGAATTGGTCGATTTTATGTGGGAATTTGCATAAAATGGAAGAGAAGGAAGGACATAAATCACGATTAAGGGGCGATGGCATGATAATGGGAGTTGTTTGGTGAACAATCGTTTCCATATCTTCAATTAAGTTGAAATCATTGTCTTTGAAATGAAAAGGGGTTTAAAAAAATACAAAGAGGGATAGTTAATTTACCTGGAGGGGACAAACAAAATCAATGAGTAAACACCTGTAGCTCAAACCTAGGCGCTAGTTGAAATGAAAAGGGGCTTAAGAAAATACAAAGAAATATAGTTAATTTTACCTAGAGGGGACAAACATAATTGATGAATGACCTAGCATTGGTGACAAATCAACGAACCCAAAATGAAGAGCCAACTTGGGGACTTCACAAATTTTCTATAAGAACTCTGCTTGTTAAAAAAACAAGGAATATACACTCACAAAAATAAGGAACTATAGACTCAACAAACACAGTGAACAAAATCAAGTTTGACAATTTTTTACGAGGGGTGTTGATGGAATTTTGAATCACATTGTCAACTCGAAGAGTAGAGTCAAATTGGGAGTACCTGTTGAGTTGTAAAGAGTCTTGTTTCTATGGTCTACCCCACACACAAACATGAGTTTAGGGATGAAGCACGATGGAAGTCCAAAAATATTTTGGTAGAAGTGTTATCCCTAAAATCTAAGTTGAAAGGAATATGTTCTTTGCAAGGCATGTTTCCATTGAAGCTCTTAAAAAAATACATAGAATTTGGCATTATGAAAAATGAAAAAAAAAATGTAATTTTAATGAGGTTTCAGACACTCATCCATATGTTCACTTCTCTATTTAGATTATAACATTTGAAATGTTCAAACCACACTATCTACAACATGCAATATTTCTTCCGACCCGGTCTGTTTGATAATATTTGTATATATAGTATTAGATATGATTTTTTTTTATATACAATCTATACATTTCTTATATGTGAATCGTTCAAATGACATTTCTCGTATAATTCCCATTTCTGGTATTTGGCAACTTAGCTACCAGATAATGTTGTAATCACACAAACTTATGCCAAGTGATAAAATGGTGGCACTAGAGTGTCGTTATGGGTTAACTTATATTTTAAATGAATATACACACCCAATGCCAAATATTGTATTCAATTTTAAAAATATGCAAGTGATACATAAGCTAAACAGATACATTGTTATCCCCATATAAAGCAAATAAAAACACATTTTAAAATCCTCGCACAGAGAAGCTTACCTGGTGCACGCCCACAGTCCAGACCTCCTCCACCGTTACCTGAATCCGCTGGACGACCATGGAACAATATCATCAGTAGCCAACAAAATGATTATGATATCATCCCACCACGTCCCTCAGGCACTCATATTCCACCTTCACCAGACGTTTTAGCATCTGGGATGCCGAATTGGGCGGCTGTGTCGACTATATTGAGTTTGTTTCATCCCTGACATTGGAGAAATCTGGAAACCACCACAACTGGTGAGGTTGGCACATGCTCGAATTCGAGGCTTGGATGCTCGGAAATATTGTTGTTTTCTCATTGTTATCAGATTACTGCAATTGAGGGGAGTTAGCGAGTCGGTGAAGGATAAAACAGGTGGATAAACGTATGGTAACAAATGGCAATATTTTATAAATATTTTTTCCCTTGTTAGATACGAGATTATATTTTAATTTGAATAGAGTTTTAAATGTGAATAATCATTGTACAAAATATTGACTTTATTGTAGAATGATATGCTAAGAACTTTTTATTGCAAAATGATTGGCTAAGAGCTCATGTTTATTGAATGAATATAAGGAAATAGGTGAATAGTCCAAAACTATTTTAAGATGCGAAAAATATGCTCATAATGTTAAGGTTTGTTAAACTAACATTGATCTATCTTAAACTCGGAACTATGAAGCATTTACAAAGATCCATTTATTAAAATGTAAATTTATTTTTTATTATTTTATATCAAATATAATTAATTTTTTAATTGAAACTATTATAAAAACACCTAGCTACTCTAAATGCAAAAAAAAATAACCATATTAGAAAACACAACAAATATCACTTAGTACACAACAAATGGCATGGCACTTACACGCCATGAAAACTTTTTAGTTATTTTAGCGCTTACATGGCATCTAAAATATGAAATTGTAAATATGATTATATGATCATTTAAGCTCATAAGGTGTTAAAATATATCGCATGTATGATTTAGAATTATTTACATTGTCTAAATCCTAATTGCCACCTTAATGTAAATGCTTCATTCTTTTTTCAAATGTTTACAAGTCCATGCAGTGACAGCATGGAAGGACAACTGGACACCACTTGGGTGGATGAAGATGAGCTTTAGGCCAGAGAGGGGATTTTTCTGGAGGATGACACGTACCGAGTCCTTTATGACTGCTTAAGGAAGTCCTCATGCAACCCGTCGTCAGACTCCCCTCTCAATGGAGTTCCCAGTGGCATCCCCATCTAGGTGGCAAAGCCACCCCTTCCTAATACTCTTTTGGGATCGAACCTCGTTTTTGTCAATGCTAAATACGCCTCTAATAGACCACGAGACCGACCGCCTTTCTCTCCCACTTTTCCTTCTCGTACAACCCTGTCTTTTCCTCCTTCCCTTCCCATTGCTCCACAGTCTGAAAGGTCTTACATCAAGGCTTCGACTGAAGTTTTGAAGCCCTTTGTTGCCTCCCTTGTTTCTAACTACTCAGAAGCTATCCCTACCCCTCAGCCTACCCGATCCCGTCCAATGTCTTCTTAGACAAGTGTAGATCCAGGGAAAAAACCCTAGCACCTCTCTGGTCAGTCTGCTCGTCAAAGAAGGAAGTTAAAAAGCCTGAAAGTCCAGGAATCTACCCCATAGTGCACTCTTGGGGAGGACCTTGCTTTGAGAAGAATCACGAGCCTTTCAGAGAAAGCTCTGATTGGAAAAAATTTCACAAGACACATATTGAGGACTGGATTTGAAACCAATGGAAACCTTTAGTGGGCTATTGCCCTAGGTTCAACATCCTTTCTAACCATTGGTTGATATTCCATTTTCTTTCGGAAGAGGATCTTAAATGCATTTTAGAGTCCCCCTAGCTCTTGGGTCGCGGTGTCCTGATGCTCAAGCGGTGGTACCCCAAATTCAGACCGTTTTTTAGAAGTGCTCTCCTGAAGAAAACTTTGGATGCTTCTCTCGAATTTCCCTATTGAATTTTGGTCTGCGACCATTTTCAAAGAAATCGCCAATTCTGTTGGAAAATTTGTTTATTTTGACACATATTCCTTAAGATGGTGTAACAAACGGATTGCATGGGTGCTGGTGGAATTTGAAATGGACCTAGGTCATCCTGCATCTATTGAAATAGCCATTGGAGATAGGCTTTTGAGCCAGCCAGTTGACTATTGGAAAGAGGCTTTCCACTGTCATAGTTGTGGATTATCTGGTCATTTAAAGATTCATGTCAACCAGACTCTTGGACTGGAGAAGATAAAGTTTCAAATTTGGTTCCTGATGGTAAGATTTCACCTCCTCCCCGACCTCTCTCTAAGCCAGGGTCCTTCTTGGGTAAGATGGCTCCTTTCTTCCCTACCTTTTTCTCTTCTTTATCTGATCAAGAGTCGGGTTTTCTTTGTGACCATGAAAAATGGGTACAGGAAATCTTCGAGGAGTTCTAGAAAATTTTGATGAGTCACAACCCAGCTTTGGAAGGCCCTTTAGGCCCCTCCTCTAGGGCTTTCCCCACTGGTATTCCCACTCTCGTCCCTCCCATTTACAGGGCCATTTTCGAGGACCCCCTTCCTTCCCCTACTGCTCCTTCTAGCGAAGACCCTGCTCCTTTAGTCCCCCCTTCCCCTCCTCCCTCTTCCACTTCCCTGCTTGAACCCCAACCTGCCTTGTCTTCCTGCTTTGCCATCCTCTCCCCTGTAAACCTCTCGATCACTAATGCCTCTACCCTGGACCCCCTTTTAGGCTACATGTCTAATGCAACCATCCGAAAGAAACCACACCCTCACTCCACGAAACCACCAGGTGTTATAGAAGGTGGTCTGTCCCCTCTCCCTCCCCCTCCCTCACCCTCGTTATCCCTTCTTAAAGACTCCATGATTGAACCGATTGATCGACCCTCTCCTTTGTCCATTAGAGCAAGAAAGCCATCTTCAGGGGTTGACCTATGATCCTTTTCTCCCTCAACCTACATGGGTTCGGTAGTGCCTCCAAACTAGCCTCCCTAAAATCGCTTTTGATTCAAACCGCTCCAGCTGTAGTGTTCCTTCAAGAGACCTTAGTAATCGTTGACAAGGCCAAGAGCTCCTTCCTAAAGTGCCTTCCCACATGGAACTGTGTGGCATTGGATCCTAATGGAAGATCTGGTGGACTTTTAGTCGGATGGAACCCTGTTTTGGCTAAGTTGAATTCTCTTGGCAGCAATGCAGGTATCTACTTGGAAGGCATGCTTAGAAATATAACGGATAAAGTCAAATTACTCAACTGTTATGCACCTTACAAGGATTGTGAAAGCTTCTAGCAACCGATCGTGGATTCTTGTCTCCTTAAAGAACCGAGGCTCATTATTGGTGGTGACCTAAACTTTATTCTCTCCTCTCGAGAGATATGGGGGATCTCAGCAAGATCTGATCCACTCTCGGATTATTTCTTAAATATTTTACAGGAATCTGGATTGGTGGACCTTGCCCCAACACGCCTGACCCCGACTTGGCGGAATGGCCGCTCTGGTAAGGCAGGCATCTCAAAACGCCTTGACAGATTTCTTGTGGATGGAAATCTTCTCTCGAGTAAGAACTCTCTCAAGTCCTTGACTATTAATTCAGACATATCAGATCATAATCCGATATGCATGCATTTTTTCTCCGCCCGCAGTAGTGCTTTCGTTCCCTGCAAATTCAACAGTACTTGGATAACAGATCTGGACTTCATAACTCTTATCCACACAACATGGGACTCCATGCAAAAGTGGTCTAACAACTTCGCCTGTGTTCTTTTGTGTGAAAATTTGCAATTTTTAAAGAAACAAGTGATATCCGGGCAAAAGGAAAAAAAGCATCAACAGAAGGTGGATTTAACACTCATAGAAACAAGCCTATCAAAGATTTTAGAAAGCCGACAGTCCCATATTTTTTCTTAGGAGGAATTAAACCTCATGCGAGCTCTCAAGATAAGGAAAGATAAGATTCTAGACAATGAAGAATCGTCTAGGCACCTAAAAAGCCATGCTCTCTAGCTGCAAAACGACGACAAGAATACCAGATTCTTTCACAAATTCGCCACACAAAGAAGAATACAAAATACAATTTGGGACATCAACAATGATGATGGTATGACCCTTTCCAATGAAATGGAGATTAAGGAGCATGCTTATAATTTTTTTAAGTCACAATTTGAGACCCCTGAAGCAGAAGACATGCAGAACCAGATCCAAATCATAAAAGATGTCCCAAGAATATTCTCTAATGCAGAAAGTGATGAAATAGGTGCGCCAATCACCATCGAAGAAATTGAGTCTACTATTAAGAACTTGCCAAAAGAGAAGGGTCCAGGTCTGCATGGGTGGACGCAAGAATTTTTTCTCTCCTTTGATCTTTTGGGAAAGGACCTCCTTTTAGCTGTTGAGGAGTCCAGAAATAAAGGATACATTCTAGGAATTCTAAATGCTACTTTCTTCACTCTTATTCCAAAAGTGAGCAAACCAACCACTTTCAATGATTTCAGGCCCATAGCCTTGTGTAATTTTGTATACAAAGTGATTGCAAAGGTTATTGCAAATTGAATCAAAGGTAAACTAGCCTCCTACATAACTAAAGAGAAATTCAGTTTCCTTAAAGGTAGGCTGATTTATGATGCTGTCGGCCTAGCACAGGAGAGCCTCCATACAATTAAATAAAAAAGAACTCATCTCAGTCATCCTGAAACTGGACTTAAAAAAGGATTACGATAAAGTCAGTTGGCAATTCCTAAGATTAGTTCTTATCCAGATTGGGCTAAAGTGGGATGTCATCCAATGGATTATGGCTTGTGTCAAAAATGTCAGTATGGTAGTGCTCTTAACGGTTCTCCGACCTCTTTTTTCAAAAGTCATCGAGGCCTGAGATAGGGATGTCCCCTCCCACCTTTGTTGTTTCTGCTCATTATAGATTGCCTAAGTAGACAGATAAAAAAGGCAGCCTCTAGTGGTTCTTTCAAAGGAGTCAAAATAGCAGTAGACACTTTTATTTCTCACTTAATGTTCATATATGATGTACTCATTCTGGGGAATGCCAATTTTGAAGAGTGGACTACTCTTCACTCAATTTTAAAACACTTCTGAAAATCTTCAGGCATGGTTATAAATTGCCAAAAATCCTGCTTCATAGCCCAAAATATTGTTCCGAATCTTGCCAGAAAACTGAGCTCAACTTTTAATATTCAATTCCAGGAGTTCGATGAAGGGATGAAGTATCTAGGATACTATTTAAAGGAAAACAACTATAGAGTGGCAGATTGGAGTTGTCTAATAAAAAATATAGAAAAAATAATAGGAAGTTGGACCTTCCGGTGGCTTTCCCTTGGCGGCAGAGTCATTCCGGAAAAGGTTGTCCTACATAGTTTACCTGTCTACTGACTTAGTCTAGTTAAAATTCCTTCAACTTCCTTGCAGTGAATCAAAAAAATCGTCTCAAACTTTATCTGGCAAGGGTCCAGGAAAACAAATGGCTTCCACCTAGCCAGTTGGAAAAAGATCGCTCTCCCAAAGGAATGCAGAGGATGGGGCTTACAGAATTTTGAGTGGTTTTCCCAAGCACTACCAGTGAAGTCTTGCTAGAGATGCCTCTTTGGCGGCGGGCTATGGAGCATAGTGCTAAGAAAAAAATATTTGAAAGGAATCGATGTTCCTTCTTGGATAAAAATAAATAATTTCTACTTCCCATCTGCTTCCATCATTTGGACATCCCTACTGTCAGCCCTTCCAATCATTTTAAGATGGATAACTTGGACTGTGGGAAACAAAAACTTAATTTCTATCGGCCTAGATTCTTTTATTTGAGGTAATGATAGGTGTTTCTTCTCCCCTGTTCTTGTTTCACAAATTCACAACTAGAACATCTATACACTAGCCCAAGCAGTCTGCCCCTATGCTTCATCCGTCTCAACTGTTCGGTTAGATTCCAATCATTTAAAACTAATTGGTCTGCTTGCAAAAGAATGGGACTCTTTCATTTTAACCATTCGAACAAGTGGTATCTCTCTATCCGATTCAAGTGACCATCTGGTCTGGTCATGGAACCCTTCAACGGGTTCTGTACCTGTCAATTTAGCTTTTCATTCCATTATTCACGCAAACTTCAAGGAAGAGAAACATTGGTGGTTCAAATCCATATGGCTGGTAAAAAATCCAAGTAAAATCATATTGTTTGTATGGTTATGCTTAAAGGACAGTATACTATCTGGGGAAAACTACCAGTGTAGAGGGGGAATCAGACCGTTTGCGTGCAGCTTATGCCTAGCCGCCGAAGACTCAACATAACACATTTTCAACTCTTGCAAAGTCTTAAAATTTCTATGGAAAGATATCCTAGCTCTTCTGAAGATCCAGGCTGAATGGGGCGACCAGACATTAGAAGGAAATCTCCTCAATTTTTTTTTCAGACATCCAAAGAAAAGACACATCCCTTTCATGGTGATATGGGGCATATGGAAATACATGAACACGATTTTATTCGAAAACTGGCAAAGACAAGATTCAACCATTGTAAAGAAGATCTTTTTATCAATCTAAGAAATCCAAGAAGATCTAAAGCCAGATAAGTTGGATTACATCCTAAACCTTGTATATTTTGATGATTCTCCAATCGGCTACTTTGATGGGGTTGCCTCGGGAAATAAGTGTGGCATTGATTTATATATTAAAATCAACAATGTTCATAACTTCAAGGCCTTTTTTGCAGGAGGAGAGGGAAACAATATGAAAGAAGAACTTTTAGGACTGTGGGGACTTTTACATTTGGCTAAAACTCTTTCTTTGAGCAGATTAATGATAGTCAAAGATTCCAAAGTTACCATTGATTGGATTAAAGGTGCCACAAGCCTCAATTGTACCTATCTCAGACTTTGACAGCAGAAAATAAAAGCACTTCAAGAGCAGTTTGAAAGTGTAAAATACATTCATGTGCACATAATTTTCAACCATATTACTGATCGGCTCTCAAAACAGGCGCTAAATTGCTCCCTGGGGTTGCTTTTCCTTGAGGAGAATTTAGATGGAGTTACAACGCACATAGAAAAAATCCCATTGTTCTAATCTGAATATGATTTTTCCAGTTCTTTGATACAAGACAATGATATGATAATGAACTAAGTAGGACATGTCATCTTCAAGGATGATATAGATACTTATATTTTGTAATGAAGGTACATGAAACTTTTGATTTTCTCATGAATTTATTGAGAAATATGAAGTCAAAAGTAGAGTGTTAAAAAATATGTACTTATGATAGTTTCACTTGATTCTTAATAGAATAGCAGTGAGACTATTTTTTTCTTGGTGAAAAAAAAACAAGATACTTTTAAAGTTTAAAAATATTAAAAGTTGAATTAAAATGTTAGTGTAAAATCTAAAATATTAAAAGTTAAAGTGAAAAGAAACACGTAATATAAAAAATTATAAAAATATATTTATCTTTATATTAAAAATAAAGAAATGGTGTGAAATAGACTTTAACAAAAATGCCACGACACGATCTTTTAAAGTTATAAAACATTGAAACTTAAATTAAAAGGTGGTGTGAAATAGACTTTAACAAAAATACCACGACACGATCTTTTAAAGTTTTAAAATATTGAAACTTAAAAATATATTTATCTTTATATTAAAAATAAAGAAATGGTGTGAAATAGACTTTAACAAAAATGCCACGACACGATCTTTTAAAGTTTTAAAATATTGAAACTTAAATTAAAAGGTTATTGTGAAATTAAAAAATATTAAAACTTAAAAGTGAAAAAATTAGTTGTAATATTTTTTATTTTTTGTGAAAAAATTAGTTGTAATATTTTTTATTTATTTTTAGTTAGAAGTTTATATTACCTTCATAAAACTAAGTTTTAAATACATGACTGCCAAAAATGGAAACCAGCTTCAGCACCAGATCCCATATATCTTAAAATCTCTGTCATGAGGATTAAAAGTAAAATATCTATTTTTTTTCAGAGTGGCTACAGGGAAAGCATAGATATAAAACATTTTTAAAAACTACATAAACATAAATTAAACATAAATTTGGCTTCCTCTATAAATTAGATATAAATTAAGCTTCCTCAATAATTCATTTTTAACTCACTGATACGTCTTTTCAAGTGTTTTTTGGTTATGGTAGTCTTGTTTTCGTTTGGCTTCCTGTAGCAGTTATCTGGAAGGTTCGACTCTCTGTTGTTATCTTGTGTTAGATTCTTCTTTATAGTTTTAGGAATTGGTTAAGCATTGCAAAACTTGAGTCTTTATGTTATTGCGTTGGTACCTCCCCGAGCTTGGGCGAAGGTTTTTTATTTAGATGGCCTTGCGGCTTCAATGAAAATTTATTATTTGGTCTCACCAGGATTTACAGTACTTCGAGTAATTACTTTCAGGGTTTTTACTTGTAAATCCGACCTATTATGCTCTGTGTATATAATACAATTCTTCAACCAGATATGGGGATCTCTGGTTTTGTTTATGTATTCATCTCAGTGCATTTAAGTGGGTTTTCATTGTCAATACTTGGTTTTTATATACAATATATTGAGATCTTGTTCGGTTATTGTTCTAATGATGGGCCCTTTGTTTATTTCTAGAGGGTACCCATAAGCTCACAAAGCCATTTTGACCGTTTACGTTGGGGTGGAATACTACATTAACTTTCGCCATCACGAACTCTACCAGGTAACAAATTTCTATATATCGCCTATGCATAATAGTATTACTTGGGGTTTAATCTAGTTTCATTATTACCATTATAAGTTTACAGGATGCATAGAAGATTGGGTTTACTTCACACACATCTTTTTCGACTACTAATCGAGACTTGTGTACCATAATCCCAAAAGGGTTCTTTATCTGTGTTAAAATTTGATATGTAGATCTCTTTTTTTTTTATATAGAAACGTAAAGCTTTGTGTTATATTTTTCCAGTATATCATTAAAAGGGTTTCTCAACCTAGTTTAATTTTAAGAGTCTCGTAAAAACTAACTTTTATTTTTTTATATTTACTCTAAGATTTAATATTAGGCATCGTTGATTTCAGTCTTGTTGTATCTAGACTATTACGTCGAGCTTAATATACTCTTTTATTCTTAATATTTCCTTTAGTTATCAAAATGCCTTTAGCTAATGCAGAGATGCATAAATCTTTATTATTTTGTAGATCTTTAAATCAACATGAAGATACATAACATTTTCTAGACAATTTTGATGCTCAGAATATAACTGATACTTCATAATAACATTACCAAGGTATAAAGAACATAATTTACTTCTTATAAATAAATTACATAATCAAATATTAAAAACAAATTGAACCTGATACCGTCGAATGTCGAACTGGGGAAAAACATGTTGGGTAAGACTGCTCCTCCCAACTGTAGACGAGATTAGATACAACCTTCTTCCTTGTCACCCCCGAGCTAAGTTTCCTAATCTGAAAAAGGAAATGACCACTGTGACTGCGTGCAGAAATCAAGAGCTCAAGTCTAGAAATTGTTCTCTTCCCGTCATGTACAGGATGTTACTGAATTTCTCTTTCCAATTCTCACGTACACAAAATGGCCTCCCATTCTCTTTGTGTATCCATTATGTATTTTTTCCTAGGTATTTTGACACATGTACAAGCCTCATGCTCTTTGACCACTTGTCAATCTTTAATCCCACACTTGTCTTTTCTGATTTCCTAGAAATCTGGGATTGTGTCTCTACCAGTTTGAGTTAAAATCAAATGGCCCTACCACTTGTCTCTTTCTGCTTCCACTGGTCATTCCTCTTAATGGATTAGTAACTTCCTCTTTTAATAGTCTTACTCAACGTGCCCCTTTTATTATCAAAAATAAAAATATCGTTTTGATCTTTAAAGATCCATGAAGTCAAAATAATACATTTTAAAATAAGTCATAATTGTTTTTAACAATTTCGGGGTATTGCAATTATGGAGTTAAAAAATTAACTGAAGTTGGTCATCCGAGAACTGACGAGGAAAATTCTCTTCTCGTATATCACTGGAGTCTACGTTTAGAACCTAAGAGTTTTTTCCCATATCATTTCTTTGAGCCAAAGGAATATGATCCTCTGGTGGAGTTCGTCTCGCTAAAGGCGAAGCAAGGACCTCCACATTATCCTAGTTATGTACTGTTGGAATTTCCTCTTCCATAATTTCATAGCCCCATACCTCCTCATCTTCTTGGATTACCATATGGGAAGATATTTGTTGAGAAGAATCAAAGAAACTGGGGGACAGAGAGATAGATTGGTGGCGACCTATAGAACTGTGGAAAGTTCCTGAATCCTTGTGAGGTTAATCTCATTCACAAGGCATAGTGCAAGGGGGGAGAGGAAAAGACAAAAAGGGGAGCCAAAAGAAACTTCAAACATGAAAAAAATAGAGGGAAGCAGAGTGTCTTCCAACAATTCTGTCAGCGGGAGGGATTATGGGCACGATAGACGTCCAAGGTGAGATAAAAGAGGCCATAGCAAGGCCCAGGACCAATAATATCACCATTACAACATCATAAATGGAAATCACGTCCACTGTACCAGAATTTGAAGACCCAACAATCGATGAGACTTGCGACATTATGATAGGCATAAGAGAAAGGCTACAGAGGTGAGAGCTAGAGTAAATGAGCAACATCAGGCGAGGAGAGAAGAGCTTGGAGGCTACGCTGATTTCCATATGGCGCAATGTCATGTTGAGCGATGTGGCATCCCAGCCGGAGAAAAATTAGTTGTAATATTAAAATTATAAAAATATTATTTATCTTTGTGCTTTTAACATTTACATTTACATTTAAAAAAAAACAAAACAAATTGTGCAAAGACATTTTGAGGGAAAAAAAGAATTGGATTATGCATGGGGTTTATGTAAGTTTTAAACCTGTGAATTAAATCAATGCATACACATTCTTAAGAAAAACATAAATTAATCAATGGCTCATACACACAATATACAACGATTTATGCTGGAAACCCTTAACCGAGAGAACACCAACCTTATTTGGTGCTACACCTTTCAAATCTTCATTGTATTAATTTCACCATTCAAAACACAATATATACAATATTTTAGGTATTTTGTAGCTACCAAAACCCTAATCCATTAATTTGGGATTAATTTAGAAAATCGCTAAAAATAACAAAAACCGCCCAAAAACAAATTTCGAGGCGTTGCCCTAAATGGTACGTGTAACCAAGAGGGGCAATCCTGGCCCCCCTTGGGACCCCCCAGGAAAGCGCCCAACAAAAACAACACAAAGGATGAATAAAGTTGGGATCGACATATCCAGTTGTCGAATCTGACGTGCCCACACACACACATGCAAATAATATAACACATACCCAACATTCTCCCACTTGTTGTTTTATTTGCATACAAGGGTTCACAGGATTACATAGTCAACAATCCAGGTTAGCAATGGCCATTGTTACTCTACACCTGAAGACCCTCTTTACTGTTTTCCAATGCTCCTTCCCCGGTTTTGACATATATATGCTCAAAACTCCCACTGCATGTGAAATGTACAGCCTAGTACAAACCATTGCATACATCAAATTTCCAAATGCACTGGCATACAAAAAATGGGACATATCCTCTTCTTCTTCCTGTGTCTTGGGACACCGATTTGCAGATAAATTTATACCTATAGGAATAGGAACCTTTACTGGTTTACTTCCATGCATATTAAGCCTCTGCAATATCGTCTCAACATATTTTCTCTAATTCAACCAGAGTTTCATGTTTGCACGATCTTTTTTAATCTCCATTCCCAGAATGAAGTTAGCAACACCGAGATCCTTCATGTCAAATTTGGAGGATAGTTGTGATTTCACCTCCTTGATAACATCCATGTTATTTCCTACCAGCAACATGTCATTAACATACAACACTACATAAATGAAGTGATTACCAACCTGCTTGGAATATACACAGTGATCATCCCTGCTTCTCACAAATCCCAATCCAAGGATGTATGTGTCAAAATTTTGGTACTACATCCTAGGTGATTGCTTCAGACCACATAGTCACTTCTTTATCTTACATACCAACTCTTTCTTTCCCTTCACTACAAAGCCTTCTGGCTGCTTCATGTAGATTTCTTTTTCCAGATACCCATGTAGGAATGTTGTATTCACATCCATCTGTTCCACTTCAAGATCAAAATCAACAATAATAGATAAAATAAATCTAATAGAAGTTAACTTGGCAACAGGAGAAAAAGTCTCACCAAAGTCAATTCCCTCTGTTATCACTGAGTAAATTGTTGGGCTGAGGAAACAATCTACACAGGTAACCTACAAACCAACTTTAAGGCTGGAAGCTAGCCCTTCCAATCTAGAGAGGGATCTCTCTAAGACTTGATCTTTGATAGATAGATATTTTTTAAACTAATGGCTAGGTTTAGATGATTGAGGTAATTTTTTCAAGGTTTTTTAGCAAGGAGGTATAGTATCTCTTGGGCTATGGAGTCAACCCTTGAAAACAAATGAAAAAAAAATGACTGGTAGGTAGAACTTCCCAAAGGAACAAAGGCTAAATAAGGTTATGAACTTTTAGTTTTGAGTTTGATTAAGTAGGGTGGAAGAGGAAAATAAACACATAACAGAATTAGAGCACCATGGAAGATGAATTCTGACCTATTTAAGAAGAGAAACATAGTTTAAATCACTTGAGTCTAAAGCACCATTAGATGAATTCTAGACCCTTTAATTATCCAATTTAAACAGAATAAAAGTGAATATGAAAGTAAGGACATAATAAGTACATACAAAGATAAGATTACAATCTTCAAATCACCACCATTAGAATCTTTTTCATAAAAATTTCAAGACTTCTACATTTGTATTTCTTTCAGATTCAAAGAAAATTACAATGAGGATTAAAATATCTATAATTCTTCCAACTCACGCTTCTTTACATCAAAATGATCAAATATATAGAATCCCATTGCCACACTAGGCTGCTAGGAGTCAAACTACTGCTGCCTACAATGGTAGATCTGGTTACATTGGAAGAGAACAACACCTAAACAACTTTACTAAAAATAGTAAATTCATTTGACCGCCTTTAATGCAAAACAAAAATATCTTATACAATCATATATATGAGTACAATTCGAATACGATGTTGTGATGAGTCACCAAGCACATTTGGCAACCACTCTGAGGCATCCCATGCGTTGTTGGACAACTCTGGCACCTTTGCGTAGCAAACTGGAATTATTGTTGCACAAACGCTACCTAAAGAATTTGCGTAGTAGACTCCATTTTTGTAATTCGTGTAGATCCAGATGGAAACAAGTGTCTGGGGGACCTGTGTTTTCTTCAAGACTCATATGCCAATCATCTCCCATTGTTCTTGATAATCATGTGTGCCTACAACATTTGCGCAACGAGGAATCGCTACATAAGTGTTGTGTATGACAGTTTACCAGTCTAAACAACTTCAGTGTTCAAGAAATGTTTATGCTCTCATCCTTGTGAAACCTTTCTCTAATATCAAAATGCATATTTTCCACAAGTAATATGATATGAACAAAACTTGAGATAGTCACATACCCAAAAATACAAAAATGTGGAGTTTCTTCAGTCATATTTCTGCTACTTCTACAAGTAGTTCTAGTCTTCTTCTAGTTTCATCATTCAATTGCATCTTTTGTTTAAGGTACCTATTTTCCTTCCTTAGTGTTAAGTTTTGTACCTTCAAATTTCCCACTTGCCTAAATAGGGCTGCATTTCTTTTCAATTTTGATTGGGCACTAGAAAGGGCTACACATGCATTTTCTATGGATGGTTTGCATTCTTTAAAGTGCTTCATGGATATTTCATTTGGTATCCTCTTTTCTTCCCTGAGCCGAATGATTTGATCTTGAGCTTCCCTTAATTGCTTATTGAGTCATCTTATGTTCTTTTCTCCTTCTGTGGGAGAAATAAGAGGTCTTTCACTTGCTGCTAGCTTTCCCTGTATATCTAGACTATTCTTCTTGGCTGAGGATCTTGTTAGAGGTGTTGTAGGCTCAACTAAAACTATGCTCTCAGGGATTTGCATGACTTCCTTCCCCTTTGACCTTTCATTCTTCGGCTCTGCTTTGTTTTATGGTGTTTTTTTACTCATAATCCTTATCAACTAGCTTCCTTTTCAATTCTCTATTCTCTTAATAAAACTGAGCTATCACATGCTGAGCCTCTCTGAGTTGTTGTTGCATTCCCCTAAACTTTTAGTCTTTCTCTCCTGATTTACCTTGTTCTTCATCCATCTCCTAAGTTGCATCCTCAACAAACTTTGTCTGCACTTTGGGTATGGGAAGCCTCCTAGCAGATGACCTTGTGATTGTTTTAACTGGAGCCTATTTCTCCTTGGGCTCATAGGTGAATAATAGCCTCCTACCTTTCTTCAGAACTGGCTGGATTAGTGAATATCTTTCAATCTCCTTTCCTTTTCTCTTTCCATGTTCTACAACATCTCTTCTTTCATGACTTGAGCTATTAGATGTCATTCTTTCAACAAACAGAGGGGTATCTCCTTTGGGGTCTAGGGGG
>ML783302.1:193644-231731 GCA_009831015.1 Picea engelmannii
TTGATACTTGTTTTTCTTAATATGTCAAGTTTTGTTTGAAAGTCGGATTTGATACTTGGTTTTAAAGTATGCTTTTAATATGTTAAGTTTTATTAAATATGTTAAGTTTTATTAAAAAAAATAGGATTTGATACTCGGTTTTACATGTTTTTCTTAATATGTACAAGTTTTGTTTGAAAGTACGATTTGATACTTGGTTTTAAAGTTTTATTTGAAAGTACGATTTGATACTTGGTTTAAAATTGTTAAAGTATGTTAAGTTTTATTAAAACATACTTTATACACTTTAAGAAAATGGGTTTTTATTTGTTTTTTATTATTTTTGATATTTATACTAATAAATTAAAGGAATGTTGGGAGGAAGCATGTTATGCAAAAATGAATTAATAAATTAAAAGAATGTTCAGAGGAAGCATGCTATGCAAAAATGACTTTAGCAGGAATAATTATCGCTTAGGTCATATGTATGTGATAATATTTTTTGAGTAATGACTTTCACAAGCAACTCAAAATTCTCAAAGATACAAAAAAACTAAGGAAATACACATTAAGGAAAATAACTTACCCTAATTTTGTTTATGGAAACAAAAACATGAAAGAAGTTCATCCTTATATATCTTGGGGTTGACCTTCACCATCAATTAAATTTGATTTGGAGTTTGGAAGCATATTTGGTCATGGTAACAATTGTAAGGAAGCATTTTTTTGGTTTTGGAACAAAAAAAAAAAGTTCTCTTTAACAATACTCCATTAATTTTATAAGGTTGTGAAGTTTGGAAAGTAGAGAAACTTAGTGGAAAATAAGAAAATCCAAAAGAACTTTACAATTAATAATCTTTAAATTAAGGGAGATACACCTTTACCCAAATTTCTTTTTAAAGGTTATCTTTCCACCTATTGGGATTAAGGTTATAATCAAAGACTTAATGTATAAACACAAGCTAATTAGCATGAAGGGAGAAAGGTTTCCTACCATTGCTTAAACACCAACAAAATTCACTCAATTCTTCAACAAGAATGGACTAAAGATGTAGTTTCTCTTCATTAATGGGGGATAATGGAACAAGTCACCCTTAAAAATATCCATACCATTAAAAGTACTAATAACTAAGTTTAAAGAAAAATGTGGCGTAATAGTGAGATTAAGAATAAAAGAAAGTTGGTTTAGTATAAGAAAATAAATAACCTCACGACAAAAGACAAAAACTATCTTATCTAATGTAGCACTCAACAATAGGAAAATAAATATTGCCAAAAAATAACAAATTATCATGAAATTCATAGTGAAACTAGGCGTTGGACAAAACCCAAAATGTCTTTGGAGAATAAAATTTGTAAACTTTGTGAGGTTAATGAAATGGAGGATGAAAAACACTTTCTTTTGGAATGCTTGACCTACTTAGACATTAGATCCCACTTTCAAAACATATATATCACAATGAATCTTCATAACTTGTTAACACATAGAAATCAAAGAAAAATTAGCAACCTTATATTTTGTATTTATTTGATTATACAACCAACTTATTAAAGAAAAATAAATAATTATTATAATTTTATAATTATATGACTGGTTGATAATCTTATTCATCAATACAATGGTATGCATAATTAATAATTAATTAATCTTTATAAAAAGTTGTTGCAACATTTTGAAATGACAAAAAAAAATAATAAAATAAATAATTATTATAATTTTATAATTATATGACTGGTTGATAATCTTATTCATCAATACAATGGTATGCATAATTAATAATTAATTAATCTTTATAAAAAGTTGTTGCAACATTTTGAAATGACAAAAAAAAAAAAATTATGGAAAGAATAACATGTCAAGTGATCTAGAAAATATCCGAGTGGGTTAGCTCATCCGACTAACAACCCGATCATCAAGGTGTAAACACCAAGATGTTTTGGGATCAAGTTCCACTAGGTCATTAGTTGCGCATGTGGTTGACATTTGAACCACCCTTTATCCAGATATTCCAAGGAAAAGGAGGGGATCTTGCAAGACATTCCCTCAAAAAAAGTATGTTAAGTGACCTAATTTTTTTTCCCAAGGAAAATTCCATGAGCAAACCCAATGAATATTTCTCCTCATTCATGGATGACATCCCTAGTAAATTCATTTATGTAAGCTAATGACCTAACACATGGGGATTCAAACTAGGCACCCACTGACACATAACGAGCCAAATGCCCAACAACATTGGTGACAATTAGTTGAGCTAACCCCATGGGATAAAAAGTGATCCAAGTTCATAAGTGTTGTAAGCATAAACAATACTTGCAATAATGTGAGACCTCTAGATAATGTATTATAAGGAATTAGAAATAAAGATTTAAATAATTATAATGATGATGATCATAATGATGTTTATTTCCCCCTATGACTAACAAGGTATATTGGACAAATATAAGAAATTAGACTAAATATTCTTCAGAATATAATTTTTATATTTAACATGATGGAATTGAAAGTATGATCATCATTATATTTTTGTAAGACAATAGGTCTTGTAGTTCATCAAGTTATGAAACTAGATAAAGTTATGTCTTATATTACTAAGGGTAGAACAAGCTAAAATGAAATGAAATTCATCCTCAACCTCCTTTGTATCACAATTTTTACATATCCACTCATGAATTCCAAGGAGTTTTTGAGTTCTAGTCCAATAACGAATTTGACTATGGAGGTCATAAGCATTGACCTTGATTTTTGTAGAATTAATTTTATTTTTTACGTTCATAATGTTGGACAAATACTTATGATCAACCAAATTAGGATTGATATCATCTTTATCTAGTATTTCAATATCCTCTTATAAATGGTTTCATTGTAAGTCTTGGTCTTATTTTAAAATTCACATGGATGTACTTTTAATATGATCAATATTGTTAGCTTGATTGTCTTCTTTTGTGTTCCAATAATTAAACCAAGTCTCATAATCTCTAGCGTGACTTTTTCCAATTGTTATTGATACTAGAAACTATAACATGAAGCTCATCCTTGTTTAACTTGAACAATTTATGTTTATATTCTAAATATATAATCATGACAACAAATTTCATAAAAATACATCCAACATCAAAAGAATCAAAAGAATAAGGTAAAAATTGTTGTAGTTAGTTTAAAATTATAGATTATAAACATTTTTGAATCTTCTCAATTTTACTAAGTCTCATAAGAAATGTTGCATGAAGAAATTTCACAACCATATTGAATGATTGAGATAACTCATGCAGAAATTTCACAACCATGCAGAAATTTGTTGATAATTACTCTGCATGCTTTGCACTTGTTTAGCATTCACTGGGATGTCGACATTAATGTTAATGACGACAGTGGAAGTGGTGTCGTCGAGGTTCGAGTGATCGATGGACAGAGACTTAATGGGGTCCTCTCCAAATTCTGCAACCGCCAAACTCAAGCATATTTGTGTGAGTAACGATAAGATAAGTCACATATGAATGCAAGTATTTACTTGAACATGATAATGCTACCTCGGATTGGGTTGGATTATCCCATAACCATGTCAGATGTCAGATTATGTCAGACTTGAACATTTCATAAGGGCCCTCCATGGAAATGGAAACGTACTCCACATCCAATAATGATGGCCTATATATGATATATGAATGGAGTTAAAAGAAAATTAAAGTTTTCAATGAGAAATAGGAATAAATGTGATCAACCGCATTTTTAAAGTTAAAGCCCATAATGGAAATTATCTCTAATGTGTTGTATGGCAATAAAGTTATCTTTCCTCACTATTTATTAAAAAAAATCCAATTAAAGAAGGTGAAATCCAAGTAATTGTGGTGAAGTCATGATATAAAGTTACATGGAAAGGCAACCCGCTCTCTTTTTCTGACTACCGCTCGATCTCCCTCTGCAACCTCATCTACAAGGTGATTTCAAAAGTCATTTCAAACCGGATCAAGCCTCTTCTTGAAAGGAGTCTCTCTGCCGAGCAGTTGGGCTTCTTGCGGGGCAGAAGAATACAAGATGCCATTGGAGCTGCCCATGAATGTATACACAGCATCAAGAAGAAAAACCTAAAGGCACTGGTCATGAAACTTGATCTCAAACAAGCTTTCGATTGCATTGATTGGGAGTTCTTGAGATTAATTCTCCACTCTGTGGGGTTTGGTGTTTTGTTCATCAATTGGATTATGGCCTGTGTCTCTAGCCCATCCTTTGCAGTTTTGATAAATGGCGAGGCTTCCAGTTTCTTCAAAAGTGAGAGGGGGCTCCGCCAGGGATGCCCACTCTCTCCCTACCTCTTCATTTTGATTATGGAAGGGCTCAGCCTTCTTCTCTCGAAGTCTTTTGCGGAGCACCATATCTCTGGCATTAAGGTATCAAAACTCGTTAAATTGGTTCATCTTTTATTTGTTGATGATGTGCTTCTCATGTCGAAAGCGGATTTATCGGAGTGGCTGATAATACTTGAAGTGCTCCAGCTGTTCTGTTCTGCTTCAGGCTTAGCCATCAATTATACAAAATCTTCAGTCCACTACTGGGGTATTTCGGAGGTCGAACTTTTCACTCTCGAGAGTTCTATCCCTTTCACCTTTGCTCACTTGAATGATGGTTTCAAGTATCTCGACTTCCAGTTAAGATTGGGTGTCTCCTCGCCTGACGATTGGAAATGGCTGGTGGCTCATTTTGAAAGAAGGATTAACTTCTGGTGTAACAAATATCTGTCCCTGGGGGGCCGTTTCATCTTGATTAAATCGATTCTGGAAAGTCTCCCCGTTTTCTGGATGTCCCTAGAAAAAATCCCAAACAAGATTATTACTTTTCTTCGGAGGCACATTTACAATTTCCTGTGGAATAGCAGACCTGGC
The DNA here is from genome assembly GCA_009831015.1 of Picea engelmannii. NCBI lineage: Eukaryota > Viridiplantae > Streptophyta > Pinopsida > Pinales > Pinaceae > Picea > Picea engelmannii. Next base: position 198,502 of record ML783302.1, read on the forward strand.
CATCCTTGTTTTCATTTGTGCAACTGGGAAGCTCTGTCTAGACCACGGAGATTTGGAGGATGGGGGCTCATGAATTTGTCCACCTTCAATACGGCCCTGCCGGCAAATTCTTTTTGGAGAGTTGTTTCAGTTGATTCTATCTGGCACCGTATTATTGCCGACAAGTATTTGGGTTCTCTGCCACTCATTCGTTGGATTCGTAAGCCATCTTTTTTGCAAAGGAATGTCTCCCCATTCTGGAAGGGGATGGTTTCTTCCATTCCTGTAATCCTCCATTGGCTAGTGTGGAAACCGGGAGATGGTACCGAGATCCGCATTGGAGTTGACAAAATTCTGGGCTTGGGAGACAGATCTCTCCTCTCCGCCGAGCTAAGGATGCAGCTCCAGTCCTTTAATCTATCTCATCTTGCTCAGGTTAAAACTCAGTTGATTAGTCGCTCCCTCCCTGACTGTTGGATAAACAATGGCGACTTACTTCTAAATAAACCACTTGCAACGGAATGGGACCACTACGTCTCTGCTCTCAAAGGCGCGGGCGTCACACTCTCCTCTCGTCCCGATTCTCTTTTATGGGCCGGTGGTGATGCCACGGGGATCTTTTCTGTTAAGAATTTATATACTGCCCTTCACAACCAGCGATTTGAAGCAGTGGATAATTCGTGGTTTTCCCTCCTCTGGCGTTGGGAACTTCCTTTGAAGCTAAAATTATTCATTTGGCTTGCTGGCAAGGAGAAGCCACTGACCTGGGAAGCGCTACGTCGGAGGGGCTGGGAGGGGCCGGGGATCTGCCCACTCTGCTGCAAATATTCTGAAGACATTCATCATTTATTGGTGTTCTGTCCCTTCACACAGTCAGTGTGGACATTGGTGCTCAACCATCTCACGTTGCATTTTTCCTGGAGTGGAACCACTCTCTCACACAGTTACACCCGATGGCTTGCACATTCTTCAGCGCCAAAGCTCTTACCTGCTATTGTTTGCTGGCACGTTTGGAATGCTCGAAATCGAGCCACCTTTGATTCTTGTCCTCCCTCGTTGCATTCGGTGCTTCTTAAAATCATGGCCTCTTTCCAGTGGAAGCCGTATTTGTATAAGCCCCATATACACAAAGCCTGCGATTTCATTGCAAAGGAAGGTTACACAGTGGCATGCTTCGATGGCGCTGCCCTGCCCAGTGGAGGATGCTGTGGGGCGGGGGGTATTTTTAAATTCCATCCGTCTAGGTGTACTTTGTGGTTCCTAAATTGCGGAGTCGGCACTAATAATAAGGCAGAGCTCTTGGGCTTATGGGCCTCACTCTATCTTGCTTCCTGCTGGTCTATTAGTCACCTTCATGTCCTCGGTGACTCGCGCGTGATCATCGATTGGATCTCTCAAAAGTCCAAGCTCCAAACTGTCCACAATGACGGCTGGAAGGAGAAAACGATGGGGCTGTCCAAATCATTCACTGATGTCAATTTTCACCATATTCTCAGAGCGCACAATCGAGAGGCGGACGCCCTCTCGAAGAGGGCTTTAAAAGAAGAGGTTGGCAGACTCTCTATTTTCCATAGGGATAGAGGGAGAGAGAGCTCCATAACCTCTATAAATGTCTTCGAATAAAGTGGGATGTTTCCCTGTTTTGCTGCTGGGTGGATTTGGGTGATTTATTTTTTGCTTGCAATTTTAGCAGACCCCCTTTGGAAGTTAGTTTTTGCTTCGGTTTTTGCAGCTGCGTCACTTTCAAGAGCTTGATTGAGAGCAGTTTGTCTTTGTAAAGAAATTTATACTTATATAAATTTGAGCAATTTTCTCTTGGAAAAAAAGTTACATGGAAATTTAATATTATTTGAAGTTAAAAAAATGTTAATAAGGGTAAATGGAATTGTATTAGACATGTAAATGTATGAGTGAGGTTTATACCCCTTAAAAGTAAGGGGTCTATATAAGTTTTTATATTAAATAAGTCTGAAGGGTTTGTGCATGTAAGTGAAGTTAAAATATTAAAGTTGAAGAGTTTGAGTTAAGCAAATATTAAAGTTAAGGAATATAAATATTGATAGCATAGTTTAGTTTTGTTGAGAATGCATTAATGTAAAATTTATGAAAGGGTGATTTATTGAGTCCAAGTCAAGTTAAATATTGAAAGGTTGGAATAAATGTTTATTGACTTAAAGTTTGGAGTCTAAGTTAAGTCAAATCATGTCAAAGATTTTTTGGTATGGTCAAATAAATTGAAGTTTGACTCAAGTTATAAGGTTTGAAGTGTTAACTTTGAGTGCATGCTCGATGGTATCCAATACTCTCATGATCATTGTATTATTTTGTAAAGAAGGGTGCATGATTGGTATTGTATTACTTCTTGGCAAGTGAGCGTGATTACAAGCGAGCGTGAATCATTAGCAATTTTTTAAATATGGGAAAAGAAGGAAAAAGACTTCAAACAACTAATAAAAAAATTGAACTATTACACCAAGACCTTGAAGATGCTTTACACGACATAAATAGATTACATAAACAAAATCAATCCATAATTGGCAAAGTCGCGGAATTCGGGACACGAGATAATGAGATTTATCATGAATTTGTTAGTTTTGCTATACAACGCATTGACGCATTAGAAGCAAAGTTGACATCAATAGATAAATTTATGGATGATATTTTTAAAATTGAAGATTAAAAGGACAAATTGATAGAATCATTGTAGCAAGAATTGTTGGCAAAGAAGAATGTATTGTTAGAACTCACAAATGAAGTTAAACAACTAAAGCAAGAAAAAGTAGTGTGTGATGCAATATGTGATACAAGTGACTTGATTGATAGTTCTTGTGATTTGGTTGATGATAATAGTGTTGATGTACACAAGTCTCTCTCTTGTTTTGAGACTAAAAATAATGATGCCTCAAATGATGATCCCGATGATAAAGATGAATCTCTTATTGAAGGTGATGAACTAGGTTGCTTTGAAAATCACACAAAGGGAATAGGTTCAAAACTTTTGAATAAAATGGGTTATGGTGACAAAGGTTTAGGAAAGAATGGTCAAGGTATTCAAAAACCTCGATACAAGTATGTGTAAGACTAAGAAATGAAGGCCTTGGTTATGAAGGCAACACAAGGAATGACAACATCAAATTCGAAAAGAATAATCACCAACAACAAATGAATCATCTACAAGTAGCAATGGAAGCAACAAACCAAGAGAAAAAACCTCAACAACAAATCAAGCGCATAAGCATGAATGATGTTGCAATCAGTTTGGAAAAACAAGGCATGCAAAGAAAACATGTTGGAACTTACATCCTTGTAGTGTTTGTGACCTTACAAATCATGATAATCACAAGTGTTGGAATAAAGAAATTTCAAAGCCTCGCATACAAATCCAATGTGGTTGGATAGGTGTCCCTGAATGGCAGAATGTTATGTTTGCGTTGAATGGCGTAAGGTACCAGATGTAATAGAATATGCATAAACAAGAATATTTAGCAGATATCAATGGAACAACAAAATATTGAGAAGAGAAATACCAGAAATAATACCTTTATTCAAAGAAAGCAATGTTCACTTGTCTCTTTGAGGGGGAAACCTCCAGTAGAGAATATCTCTATTACAATAATTCTTGAGACAAAATTTCTCATATCTCTTACTCTTATTTATACTAATCCTATCTTCTAAAGAACATTCTAGAGTAAGGTCTTTCTAGAAGCGAAAACTTATATTAGGTCTCCTTACATTGATTTGTTCACATTTGTTAAATAGGCCTTATTAACTAATGTTGGCCTTTATTACATGGAAAATATGTTTAGGCCTTATTAACTAATGTCGACCTTTGTCAAATGGGTTTAGCTCGAGTGGTTTGTGCTAAGGGTTGTTTCCCCCCCACCCAAGATCAATTCCCGCAAGTGAGATGTTGAGCTCTTAAATGAGCAAGCTATCGAAAATGCCTCAACTTTCTACAAAATATGGTTTATCTCGGGTACCATCCTCGAAATGCAGGGAATTTCCTGGTGGGTTTCTCGAGGATCTATTCCAAAGTACAAAAAAAAAACTAATTTCGACCTTTATTACATGGAAAATATATTATTCTATCTACATGAGGGGTTAGGTCCCTAATATTCCCCCCCTTGCTTGAAAAATAATCTTGTCCTCAAGGCTTAAGATAAGGAACCTGCTGCTGAATGGTAGCTAACTCCCAAGCGACATATTCTAGTGGATTATCCTTTTAATGAACCAAAACTTCATGGATGGTGCGCAGACGGAGATGACACTCTTGCTAGTCCAATATAGCTTTTGGATGCAACCAAGTGGAACCTTCCTCATCCAACTCTGGTAGGTTGTTCTGGGTGTGGAATTTAGTTCCAATCACTTTCTTCATGCATGAGACATGAAAAACATGATGTATCTTGGAGTGATTAAGCAAAGCTAACTGATAGGCCATTGGCCCCATGCTTTTAAGAATAGTATAAGGACCATAAAATTTTGGTGCAAGTTTCTGACATTGTTGGGCTTTGAGTGAAGTCTGCTTATATGGTTGGAGACAGAGAAACACTTGGTCCCCTTTAGCAAATTTAAATTCATAACGACCATGATATCCAAGTTACTTCATGCAGTTTTGAACCATTACCAAATTTTATTTGAGAGTATGGAGAATGATCATGTGGACTTTAAGATTATGGTCAGTCTCCTAAACCTTGGATGCACTCGACATGTATGTGAGAACCGATGGTGGCTTCTATATGTAGACTTATTCAAAATGAGTCATGTGAGTGGCAGTATGGTAACAAGTGTTGTACCACCATTCAGCTAGGGGTAACCACTGAACCTACTGATGTTTTCTGTCAGACGCAAAACACCTCAAATAAGTTTCCAAACACTTGTTGATTGCTTCCATTTGGTTATCAGTTTGGGGATGATAGGTTGTGTTGAGATGAAATTGAGTTCCTTGGAGCCTGAATAATTCTTGCCAGAAATTGCTGGTAAAAGTGGGATCACGGTCAGAAACAATATAATGAGGCATTCCATGGAGTTTGAATATATTATCCATAAAAAAATGAGCCATTGTGGATGTTGTGAATGGGTGTTGAAGAGCATAGAAATGAGCATATTTGGAAAGATGATCCACTACCACCATGATGACTGACTTATTTCCTGATTTGGGTAAGCCAACAATTGAATCCATAGAAATATGTTTCAAAATAGTTGGTGGAAGCGGAAGTGGTTGGAGTGTACTAGGAGGTTTGACAATATCTCCCTTATTGCATTGACATGTATCACATTCAACCAAAAAGGTGCGGATATCATATTTCATACCGTCCCAAAAGAAAGATTGTTTGACTCGTTCATAAGTTTTGGTAAAACTAGAATGACCCGATGTAGGTGAAGCATGAAACTTAGAGAGCAACTTAGATTTAAGGGTCAACGGTTTTCTTAGATACAAGATACCTTTATAGAGAAATTCTTCATTGTGCCAAGTGTACCCTTGAGAAGCTTGGGGATCTTGTTGACGATTTTGGATCATGCTGGAAATTTTGGGGTCTTGGAACCATTCCTACAGAACAGCCTGAAGCGAGTGGGTGGAAAAGAATGAGAGGGAAAAGAAGGGCCCTTCTTCTTCATATTTATGGGAAAGAGCATCAACCAACACATTTTCTTTTCCCTTCTTTTAAACAATCTCATAATCATATCCAAACAACTTGGTCACCCACTTTTATTGCTTCGGGGATGAAATTCATTATTCTAGGAAGTACTTGAGGCTTTGATGATCTGTTTTAATTTGGAAGTGTTGTCCAAATAGATAAGGGTGCCAAAGATCCACTGCATGAAAAATAGCCAAATTTCCTTTTCATAAATCAATTGGCCCAAATGTCGTTCTGAATACTGTTTGTTGGTGAAAGAAAAAGGTCTCCCATATTGCATGAGGATTTCTTTGATTCATCTCCCTGATGCATCACATTCTAGAACAAAGTTCTTGGTGAAGTCAGGTAGGGCTAGTACAGGAGTAGTGCACATATCTTCTTTCAAGGCTCAGAAGGATTGGTTAGTTGCATATAGTTACTATAGTCCAACTGAAAGCATTATTTTTAAGGAGGGTTGTGAGAGGAGCCACAATTTTTCCATAATTCAGAACAAAATTTTGATATATAATAACTCGTTAAACCTAGGAAACCACACGTACTTTTAATATTTTTAGGGCGAGGCCGATTTTGCGTAGCTTCGATTTTATTAGGAACCAATCTTAGACCATCCTTTCCAATAACATGACCCAGGTACTCAACTTCAAAGACACCAAAAGCACATTTAGACTGTTTGAGGAAAAGTTGGTGCCTGGAGAGGAGATGGAGAAATTGATCTACATGGGTGAGATGGGATGGCCACGTTTTATGATATATGAGAATATCATAAAAAAAACTAACACAGAGTGATGGAGGAAAGGATGAAATAAATGATTCATGAGACTTTGAAAAATGAAGGGGGAATTACAAAGAACAAAGGGTATAACCAAGAAGTCATAGTGGCCTTCATGAGTGTGGAATGCAGTCTTGGGGATGGCTTTGTCTTTCATGCCTGTCTGGTGGTAGCCATAACAAAGGTCAATTTTGGTAAAGTATTGAGCTCCACTAAGTTCATAAAGAAGGTCATCTATGACGAGAATGGGAAATTTGTCCTTGATGGTAAGTTGATTAAGGGCACAAAAATCATGACACATGCACCAAGTGCCTTCCTTCGTGAGGACCATGACAACAATGGAAGAATAGGGGATGGTACTGCGACAAATAACACTTGCTTCTAACAATTCTTGGACAATTTTCCCAATTTCATTTTTTTGAGGAAAGGGATGACGATAGGGAGAACATTGGGAGGAAGACTACGCATGATTAAAATAATGGAATGGTCATGGTCTTCACGGGAGGGGGGAAGGCCCTGGGGTGTTTGTAAAATAGTGGGATGGCGGGAAATGATAGCTTGAAGTTCGGGGTGTACCCGAGGTTTCTCAACTGCTTGAATGGAATGGAGTTGGGCAATGATGCCAGAATGAACTTTTTTGAGTAAATTTTCCAGGCGATGGGAACTGGTGATCTCTGGAGAACTTGTTGTGATGCCTTGGAATTTATATTGTTGTCCTTCTTGTTGGAATTGCATGGTTAAATCCTTAAATTCCATGGTTATGGGGCCAAGAGTGCGTAACCAAGTTAGCACCAAGAACAATGTCACAACCGCCCATGTCAATAGCAAACATTTGAGATTTCAGGTTATACTGACCAATTTGTAGGCGCACATTTTCACAATGCCCCCCACATTTCATGGAACCACCATTGGCAATCATGATTTGAAAATTGTTGACAACAAAGATATAGAAATTGATTTCTTGAGAAAGGCGGTGATGAATGAAATTATAAGTGCTTCCACTATCAACTAAGATGATGAATTTCTTGTGCTTAATTTAACCAATCAATTTGAGGTTTTGGAGAGTGGAAAAACTAATGAGAGCATTCAACGAAATCATTGGTTCAACTTCAGGAGGATTAGAGGTAGGTGGAAGATTATCTATTTGGGGTAGCTCTGCTTCAGGAGAAACCTCAACATATTCATCATAAACATCCTTTGGAATGACCATAATTTTTTTATGTTCTTTACACTTGTGCACAAGAAAGTATTTATCATCACAATTATAGCAGAGACCCTTGAGTTGGCGTTTAGCCATTTCCGCTAATGTTAATTTTTGGACCTTGAGAGGAGTGGCTTGAGGGGAAGGGGTGGTGGGTTTAGGGCGGGAAACAAAAGCGAGTTTTCTATTCTGGGCCATGATAACCTGTTGTGCCTCCTTGGAATGTTTAGTTTCTTCCAACCAAGTCTAGGGGTGAGTAATTATGACCTAGGCTCAGATTTCATCCTTGAGGCCATTGATAAAGCATTCCTGAAAAAAATCATATTCCATGCCCTTCGTTTGGAAATCCATGTGCTCAAAGACAGTAATAAAATATTCCACTGTTTCAACTTGATCAGAAGTCCTAAATGGTGGGTGTCTATGTCAAAGCGTTCATACAGCTCGAAAACAAACTGTGACCAAGGATCATGCCCTTGGTGTGCATTTTGACACCATTACCATTGTTCCAGATCAAAATAGAGAAATTTGAAATGAATCTTGGTCAACTCATCATTAATGCCATGCAGGAAGAAATAATGTTCCATCTGAGTGACCCACGATATTGGATCCGAGCCATCAAATTTGTTCACCTCAACTCTGAGAAGACGAGGGTCACGAGGTAGGGAGTTGGCATGTAGAGCCTGGTTGGAGTCAACACCTTCAATATAGAGAGGCGAGTCTGGGGAGGAATGAACTTGGAATTTGTTCATGAATTGTTTGAGAGTGGAAGTGACTGTTAATTCAACTACCTAGTTGGTCCTGGATGTAATCCATTTTGGCATGAATGGCAGGAATATCATTATTTACTTTGGCATGAATGGTAGGAATATCATTATTTACTTTGGCATGAAGGGAAATAAGGTCATTATTTAGTTTCTGATTGGTTTCTTCTTGGTGGGTGGGAGCCATGAGGTTATGAGGAGTGGGTCCATGGACAAAAAAGAAGATAAGTGATATATACCACTACGATCATGGAAACGAGAGGAAACCAATGTGATAAGTGGGAAATAAGGGTGTCAGGAAGGGTATGGGTCCACATGGTAAAAAAAATGTTAAAAATGATAGGTCTCACAACAATCAGGGAGAAAAGGGGAATCCAATGAGATAGGTCTCAAATAAGGATGTGGAAAGGACCCATGTTTTTATGTTTTACTCTCGCGGATTTATACTCCGATGTGAATAATACTGCAGTGTTGAAATTCCCAAATTGTTACTAGAAAAAAGTGTGTAGTAATTTTGCAACCAGGATGTAGGAGGCAAGGTTGCGTGGCCAAAATATCCTTTCTGTTTCTTGTCTGGTATGTTCCCCTCGGGTTAGGGTTTGGAGGGTGCCTATGAACAAGGGTTTTTCTTGTGCTATAGCTCTCTGATATACATGCGAGGTTGAACAATAGTACTTGGACCAATATCTCAGGGAACCAACTAAGGAGGCTCGATCACACCCTTAGCCGTATTACCTGATTACCACAGTACTAGAGAGTATCTTCTCGAGTGTTATTCTTGAAAGTACGTCTGAGGTGCATCGTAGGAGTTTGTAGAGATGGTTGAGACAGAGAGTATTGGTGTGACGAATCTATTTATGAGTGTCTTGGTGAGGTGAAGCGAGTCATGTGACTCTGCCAAGTAGTCGAGCGGGTAGTGCTCATATTGTAACTATTTCACAATAACAAAGACTTAATCGGGTGTTAGGCATGTTTCGTGTCATCCACACTATTTATGTGTATGTCTTTTGTTTGTTCCATTATTGTTCTCTTGGTTTCTCATGGATGTATGCTTATATATGACTAAGTGTTAAATGATTAACAATTGTCTAAATATACAAGAGTTGCACTAGAGTAGGAGTGTGACTCACTAGTAACCTAGAACATATTATGGGTATGTTCTAGGTGAAGAGGCATAGTCCAGACGAAGTATCCTTGGTTTTTCCAAGCAACCAAGTGAGAAATTTCACAGTGTCACACGCCCTCAAGAGGCGCACGATCACAAGATTCGGCTAGGAACACTATGAGGACGTGAAAACTAATATAAAGTCTGTTAAAAAAAATCAAACTACAAGTAGATTGTGATACATAAGAAAATATGATACTAAGTGTTTTCTTCAAGATGAGTGTTGTTTTGACTTGTTTCTTTTGTCTCTTTGAGTTGTTATCCCGAGTCGTCTTCTTGCTCTCTACTGTCTTCCTGTCCTATTGTCTTCAGAGCCTCGGTATATAAAGTGTACTCCTCACTTATGTAACCAACAACTTTATTCAGTTTGTAGAAAGCCATTTCAATACATGATATTTTTTCCTTGTGTTCTTCAAAGATGTGTATTATCTTGCGAAACTAATTTTGTTGTTGTGCTTCCAATTTATGGACAAAGTATGAGAGGGTTCTCATTGAAGTGTCATTGTTTTGCAAGTGTTCTCCACGCCTATGTTGTTTCCTGTGAATGTCCTCAAATTTTCTTGAATCCATGGTTCTCCGATAATGGTGCACTCCTTGCAACACTAATACCTCTTGTGGCGCGCAAGGGGGTTCGGGGGTAGCGCCCCCGAGAATTGTTTTTCCTCGGGAAATGTGTCACATTTTTGCCTCGTTTTTCGTGTTGGATTTTTTACTCAGAAACGTATCACTATGAATGAATATATAATATGTTGGTTTTCTCAGTTTGGGGTTTCCAGGGGAAAAAACTCTGTGTATGTTTGTATTTTCCATTGTATCTTTTCTGTTCTTTTTCTGAAAATCGGTTTGCAGTAAATATTGTACAAGGTTAAAATCTACATAGTAACCTATGTATCCATAGTGGGGATGAAAATCTTGTTTTGGTTATTGAAAGGGATGAGGAGGAGAAAAGGGGATCATAGCTTCCAACTCCCAATTAACCTTTCCAAATAGGGATTCGATCAGAGAGGAACAACCTCCTTTCTCCATCCCAGATTTCCTTTGAAATCCAACTAGCAACTCAAGTCTTTAATACATAGTGCCCAGAGAAGTAAGTTGGGGGGAAAAATGTACAAAAATGCTAAGAGGGGCATCTCCAAAATTCATCCACAACGGGTTAAAATTGTTCAACCAAGAACCAAATCACGAATTTCTGGGAATAAAAACAATGGGATAGATCCTCCAAGACCAACTTATGAATTCATGACTGTATTTATCCAAAACCCAAGTCAATGTGCCAACAATATAGACCTTACTAAATAACACAACCCACATAAAGGAAAACTACAAATTTTTGAGAAAATATACAGAGGGATAGAGTTTCCAAGTTCGACTTCTTTCCTCATAACCATACACTACCTAATTTCAAGCCAAGATGCTTTCACTATAGGCCTCACAAAGAAGGACGCTCCAGGCAAAGGGGGGAAAGTATTTCCATAGTATCCATCCCCATAAAACAGAGGAAAATGCAAAATGGTATCTAATATAAATAGAGGGTGGAATCCATAAATGTTTTTCACTTACCCAATTCTTTTAGTGATGTTGCATTGCGTCCGAGAAGGAAGATCCAACTTGATTCCCTAATTGTTGCTTCCAATCACTGACCAGAGGTCATTATCTCTGCTCTCAATTTGCTCCCTCAACACTAAGCTAATTCCAAGCCTCGTAGTGGTTTATACCATTTTCTAGCAGAGAAGTAAAAGAGGGTGGTTTAAATGACAATCACTGCATGATTTGTTTCATAGTGCTTTGAGTGGGTTGGTGGTGTGAGTAATTACTTTTCTCACTTGACTCCTTCTCTCCTTTAATTTTGTCCATGTGATCATTGCATGTTTCACTTGTTGTGTGTTGATGCATTTAGTGAGCTTAAGGGATATGGATAAAATTGACCCCCCTCTCCGCCCTCCCCCCTTTTTTCAAGACTCCTTGTGATATGCTAGAGGCTTCTCTGGCTAGAGTATCCACCTTTCTGTTGTTTTCTCGCAAGACATGATAAAGAGAGTTTTTTTTCAGCCTCTGGGGAATCTTTGTTACTTTGGTGATGATTGAGGCCAATTGGAGATCCTTCAGTGGCTCCTTAAAGGTGAGGGACTTGATAATGATCCTTGAGTCTCTGATAATTGTCAACTCCTTTATCTCCAAATCGATGTTGTTAGACATGTTGTGGGATGAGAATATGCTTTCACTTGATTATTTGTCACTATCCCTAGCCCCCAAGCATAGACAAATACTTGTTTTCCATCAAGGTCATATATGACCCCTCCCACTCTTGCCACCCATGTTATTGGAAGTTTTTCTAATAATGCAAGCAAATATTCATTTATTTTTTACTTTGTTTTCATCATCACCACTTGCTTTAATGCATTTTTTCATGGTATTATTTTGCAAGAAGTTTTATTGTAATAAAATATTTTCTCTTTTGTTCTGAGCTTGAGAATTTTATTCTGAGCTTGAGAATTGGCACCAACAACTCTGTGGAAGCTATGGTTGTTTTAAAGGGTTTTTAAATTATCTATGGCTATTTGAAGGGTTTTTAAATTATCAAAATATTTAAGCCGGAGACCATCCTTTGTAGGTCATGCTAGACTACTTATCCAAGTCATCTATATCAACTAAGCTTTGTGATAAGAGTGATATGCACATGACACACACTCGCATGTTCAAAGGAATAGAAATTCAACTATCACGATGACATTAAATCAAATTGAGGAATAGCCTCATTGAGGGTACAATAATTCTCTACATCAATGAGAGGCCTTCAAGGCATTCAAACACATGGGATTGTCCATCACTATGAATGGGATTGGCCATCACTATGAGATGAATTTAATTCAAATGAGAAACTTAAAAAACAAGTACAAAAATAGAATGGACTTTACCATGTAAGAGAAGGATATTGGTATTAGAAGAAATATGGAGTTTAACTTATGGTTCTTCCAATAATAAAATATTAAATATATATTGGAGATTATATTAAGTTTAAATAATTTAATACTAGAGATATAATTATTTTAATTTTTTTTTTCATACTAAAGAGTATATTTTTTTAAAGGATGAGTCCAAATCTTACTACATATATTTAAAAAACATATAAGTTTTTAAAATATATATATTAAATATATATTGCAGATTATATTAAGTTTAAATAATTTAATACTAAAGATAGAATTATTTTAGTTTATTTTTTTCATACTAAGGAGTATATTTTTTTAAAGGATGAGCTCAAATCTTATAACATATATTTAAAAAACATATAGGTAGCCAAATTTTAAACTCCACGTATATGTTCATGCCATTAAAAAAAACTATGCAAATGTATCTAATTATTCAAAATTAAAAAGTATGCAAGTTTATTAAATTTTAAAGTCCACATAGATGTGCATGCCATTAGGAATCAATCATTAGGGAAAAAAAAAAAAAAAACAATGCAAATTTGTTTAATTATTTAAATTTAAAACTTTGCAGGTTTTTTTGTTTAATAAATTGTTATATTAACAACATTAAAAAACATTCAAAGAATTATTTGAAAATAAAAACTAAAGATTAACAATTAGTGAGGGCATCAATATCTAGGTGGATTCATCTATTAAAGAGTAAAAGTGTGGAAGTACCAGTTGAAGGTGATAATGATGTTAAACAACCATGTAAGAAACACTCAAAAGTGATTAGCTCCAAGTCTTACAAAACAAGGTTGGTCATGATGGTAGATACCTGGTGACACTCTAAGAATATTTGCATGAGTGGCCCAAAATTCATTACTCAAGGTGCAAAAAGAAAGGTACTAAAAATAAAGGCCATCATGGACAACAATCCTCGATATGGATCGTAACAAACAAGGCCATGATAGGTACCCATATACAAGTGAGGAATCAATTCTCTTAATTTGTCTAACTTGTGAGAAAAACAAGAATCTCAAAAAGACATCAAATTTGGCATGCAACCAACTGTTGGAAAAAGAATGAAATGCTCTTTTCAACACCTCAATAAGAAAAAAAAAATAGAGATTTCATTAAAGAGTTATGGAAAAACACTACCAATAACTCTCTAAAATACAATAGATAGATTGACAAACAATTATACCATGAACTTCCAAAAACACAAAGTTCTTCACATCCAAAGGTGAGGAATATATCATTATTCTCATCATTAATACACAACCCATAATGTCATAGACAACTTGCAAAATAGTGTAGCTACAAACCATAAAGAGCCATAATAAAGGCACAAAGTCTAAATGACATACAAGATAGGCTCCACTTAGACAAAAGGATCCCATGTGTTGTTTTAACAATAAACAAGAGCTGCATGGCAGCTTAGTCCCTGCTAAGTAAATTTGGAAATGAAGATGATAGTTAACACCCTATAATTATTCATGATGATTACTTTGAAACATGAATAATATGCTAACAAATGAGCTAGTTTCATAATCTTAAAAGAAATCAGCGTCTTAAAAGAATTCGACATAGACTCACAAGGGATGGAGAAAGTCTTATTGCTCCATGATGACACATAGTTTATAGATTTGTCATAATCGGTATTGGACAAAATATTTTACCATGATTTTACTTTAATGTAGCTACCATATAATTTTGGGATTAACCTGAATTTCCTTCTAGTTAAGCTAAGCAAACCAAATACAAATCTTATTTAAAAAATAAAAATAAAAAATAAAAATTTCACATTTTATAATATATATATATATATATATATATATATATATATATATATATATATATATAAAATATACATTTTAATATATAATATATTATAATATTTTAAGTGTTAACATATATATATTATATATATTGTAATTTATATAATATTATAATATATATTATAATACATATAATATTTTAATGTGTTAATATATATATTATAAAATATATAATATATATTTTAATTTATATAATATTTTAATATATTATGACATGATACATTCAAAATATCAACATCATTATTCATTTCTTCTTTTATATTGGGAAATGTAAATTTTAAAAACTATTTTTATTGTGGTGGTGTAAGTGCTATATATGTTGTACAACTAATTAGAATATGCTTATTGATTATGCAATTAATTTTAAATATTGAAATACGTGAAGGCAATAATAAGACTTGAAATATATTAACCAATTAGAGATGAAAAAAAAATATTTTACTATATCAAAAAATATATATTTATTTTCCTAAGTTAAACATTACATTTTACAAACAAATTTAAAATATAAAGAAAATTAATGTCAAATCAATAGAAAACTCATTGCTATAGTCATGCTTTGGCAGGGACTAATAAGAGTGAGTAATATGGGGTAGAGGTGTTACCATGATGGGGAAAACAAAAATTGCAGTCCAAATGCAATGTCGATCCGTCAGCAAGTAATTTTATATAGACGTGTCGATTACCACTGCCTTCATGCACAGATTCTGGTATTAAAAGTTGCAAGGCCACGTAGAGGGAATTCACGAGATGCAAAAAGATGTGGCCAACACAAGCGGAGACAGAGACGGGGGGATTGCCGGGGTGAGGAGCACTTCACTGAACACTGGGCTATACCCTAAACAGGCTATACCCTAAACCCAGGGACGAGTTCCGAAAGATAGCCACGAATTGGTAGGCCACACAATTTCCCCAAACACTCAAACTCAACAGTTGGCTCCCTATTATTCTATAAAAAAAAATGGTCCCTGACTTGATTGAATTCTTTACCTTGAATTTGTCTTTCCACTTTGTCCATTATGATGTTGAGGATGTCACAATTCTTTGAATCGTCTCTACCTTTCTCTCACACTAGTGGAGACCCTTCCTTACACCATTGAGCTCACGAAGGACACAACTACCATTACAACAACGGTAGTGCTCCATGGTGCATCTTAATCCAATATCGTTAGACTAGTCAGTACTTGGAGACCAGGGAGGAGTATAAACACTCAAAATGTCTAGTGAGAATGAATAATGTTGTCCCAATTGCTCCCCCAAGATTATCCCTCTCTTTGAGGTTGCCTTCAATGTCTAAAGGGAAAGCATTAAATTATAAACGAACTAATTCACCCCACATGTAGGAGCAATGATTGCCATGATATGATTTTTTTTACAGATAAAGGTGAGGAGACATATGTATAAAGGAGTGGGGAGTGTTGGGGCCATTTAAAGATCAATACATCACCCCAATACTTGACATATGTGATGGGAGGGAGCCCCGTGCTTATCCCTTGACAAGTTATGTGAGGGTGCCCATGTAGATGGATTCTCTTTGCCCCTCTTTAATCCATAGATTTCTTTCTTTCATTTGGATCCCACGAATTGCTTGAGGTCCACTTCAGGGTTTAACATTCACAATACTTGGTAGTAGGATATATTATCAAATCCAAGTCAAACCAATGTGGCTTTATGACATATTTCAACAAGTTTTAAATAATTTGGGAAGAGGCTTTCATGTTAGTAGGACTCTTAACAAACATTAAGTCTTTAATCATTGCCATTGTTAGAACACCTTTGTCATTGAAATTGTTGAGACCTTAAGGACTGCAATTGTTTATGCTTCATTATTATTCATTATGCCCAAACCCCATGTGAATTCAAAGATTTTATGTCCTTCGAGATCATAGATGCAACCCCCTGCAATGCACCTACCACCCCTAGATTTCCCTTTGAAGCTCCATCTAATAATAGTTAATGTTGTTTTCTATTGATCCTCCACTCAATAAGTTTTATAACCCCCATATAAATTATCCTTTTGGGGTCACTTGTTTGCTACACTCATAGTTGTTCTAGTAGGAGGCCTCAAGAGGAGAGATCACAACCAATGTTTCTCTTAAGGCCAATAAGTTGATGGTTGAGGAGCTCTAGTTCTGATGGAGAAGATTGTCTCATCCATGAATCCCTTGCCTGATATGTCATTTATTTGGAGTTAGGGATTTCATTTTGAAACAAGGTATGGTGGTTCAAGTTATCCATATTTTCCAAGAGAGATCTTATGGGATATCCATCCATGCTCTTTCCAACACTGATTTGTTGGTTAGACTCCTACCATAGGATATTTCCAAGTAAGGACCATTTGCCTCCAGTGCATATGGATATTCAACTATATCTTGAGCTCCTTGAGAGTATGTCCTCAAAATTTTTAGGTGAAGATACATTCTAAATATAGGTGGAGAGTTGTTTCATCAACTGAATGATATAGGGCACATCTTATTGCCCCTTAAATACTTTTTTTTAGAGATCTATTTTGTTCTATCAAAACCCTATTAGCATACTAATTTAATCTTGGGTAGGTAGTCTCTCCCATAAATATTTTTCTAGAAATTCAAATTTGGGGAGAGGTCTTTACTTGTAATAATGGATTCATAACCTTTATTAATAGTGTAGGATTCACCATTTGGTCCCCATCCTCCTATGTCAATGGTGACCTAGTCAGCCGAGTTTGCACCTTGCACAAGACTAAAAAATATGGACAAGGATTTTTCGAGCTCCTCTAGTGGTTGAAACCCTCTCCATCCTAACCATTTTCCTTC
This sequence comes from Picea engelmannii, assembly GCA_009831015.1. NCBI lineage: Eukaryota > Viridiplantae > Streptophyta > Pinopsida > Pinales > Pinaceae > Picea > Picea engelmannii. Next base: position 215,558 of record ML783302.1, read on the forward strand.
CTCACCTTTCTCCCAATTACAGAGGTATCTGCAAACAACCATGGATATTCCACTAGAGTAGTGTGTCACAACAAATCTTACAAGTCTATGAAATCTATTATCATGCAATGCTTTACTTAAGATTCATATTTGAACCTTATTAGCTTAAAGCATGAAAACACTGGAATATATAAAACTGAAATTGAAGAAGATGAGAAAATAAGACACCATCCACACAATTAACATAAGATTTATCGTGGGAAAACCCAAATACAAGAAAAACCAAGCTAGAAGGTGAATCTTATGCTCTACTCTTTTCTTCTCAGCTATGAAATGAAAATACAAAGAAAGGGGCACTCACTATAAAGTTGGCATGGACACTGCAACTAGTATGGTTGATACATGATCTTCTACCTCCTCTTCTTTGCTTCAATATCCCACTCCTAAATGATCTACTAAAAATGGAACAATAAACTATACAATAAGAACAAAACCCCTTCATTTAATAGCATCCCAATATTTAACATAGTCTGATAGCCATATAGGGTTAGGGTTAGGGTTTTTTCATGCCTCAACTCCTGATTAGGGTTATGCTTTTGGACCCTCTATAATCTTCTTGAAATTAAACAAGTGACTAGCTCCACATGTGTGAGTAATGTGAGTTGACGTGGAATCCACTCGGTACCTTGGTGGTCAACAAGATAGGTCAACTTCCGAGAGGGATAAATTCTACATATGATCTTTGATTAAGGTGATATTCATGTTGTTGGAAATCTCTCGATGTGTATAACAACGCGAGGCAAAATGTTCTTGATGCCAAATCATTGAAGCAATACTTGACCCTAAAATGGATCATAAAATCTGATGGACCCACTTTTTCCACTAGTAAAAGTACCAAAATAAATGACAAATTATATAACGATCCATTCTAGATCTAGAGGTCATTAAGAGTTGGGATTCCTTGAGTAGACAATTATGGGTGAAAGTTGACAATTTCATAGATGTGAGATAAGGGATAACACCCTATGATCTTGTCTTCCCAGAGACAGATAACCTTGGAATTACGAAGAACCCACAATAAGATATATTTAATAAGATGGGTGGAAGCCTTGCATAGATGCTAGAAGGTAGATCATTTTGACTCTAGAAGGGCCATGCTAAAGCACCTTAGTCTATTTCTACTCAACTATTTTTTAAGGATCACTACTTTCCACCATTTTGGCTTCCCTAATATGACCCTCCACAACATCTTTATACCAATAACCTATTCATAAGAGATGGATATTGAATTATAGCTATGATGCCTAAGTTGAACAAGGTTCTCACTTTCTTCCAATTCACCATATGGTACTTCTTTTGTATGGCTTCTCCTCCTTGCTAGGGAAATCTATAAATGTTTGTTCTTATCCTTTGCATGACTCTAGTGGGGGATAAGAGGGATGACCAAAGGATGGCCTTTATACAAACTATCCTACCCAATAGATTAAGCCATTGAGTTCTCCATATGAACAATTTTCTCTTGATATTTTGAAGAATGGAGGTCTAATACATAACCATTTTTCTTATTAGGGCGATCAACACACCTAGATATTGGAATGTTTTCCATTGAGATGCCAAAGATAATTCCAAAACTTGGGAAATACAAAGAATTAGAAAATGAGAGGTATACCACACATAGATGTGGATTTTCATCTTGTTTATGAATCCTCTCAAGGGATCCTTGTACCTAGACCATAATATTTTTGAATTCGTGATCTGTGACTATAGATGCATCCCCCATAATAAAGTTAACATAAAAAAAAATTGATTGGTTTATTGATCTTACTCCTCCTACTATGCATGTTCCCAATAGAGACCTTTGTTGCCTACATATTTTATTGTCTGCCCTAGAGATTCTTCAATCAAGATATAAAACATTGAATACAGGAAATAGCCTTGCCAAGGGTTCTTTAAAACATTAGAAGAAATGGGTTGAATGGTCATTGACTAGGAGGGATATCTAGGGTTTAGAAATGCATGCTTTAATCCATTCAATAAATTTGGGGCAAATCCAAACTTTCTTAAGATGGAGAAAAGGATGTTCTACCTCACTCTTTTGATAAAATTTTCCATATCATTTTTTATGACCATACTTATTTATTGACTAGTTCTACTAGAGTAAATTTCCTCTTGTAATAGAATGATATTATATGTTATTTGTATCCCTTGACAAGCACTCCTTCATTCCCGAGACTATTTTATGAAGCATTGCACTTAGATGATTTGAAATAATCTTCTTCAAGATTTTGTAAGAGGCATTCCAAAGGAAAATGGACTGAAATTTGTTAATTCAAGTAGGATTTATCTTTGGGGATGAGGGAAATAATTTGATTCTACCCCCCATCCTCATATTCCTCTTAGTTCTATTAATCATTCTACAAATATTTTCTTTAATTATTGGCAAGATTCCATGTAAAAATGGATTGTGAATCCATTTGGCCTAGGTGCTTTGTCTCAATCTTCTTCCTATAATATTGCTTGGAAAATATTTTGCTTGTTTTCCTCAATACTAGGGAATGGATATCACAAAGAATATTGTCCCAAGAAGTGGTAGATGGTGGAGGGTTCTGTTATCCCCCACTTTTAGGAATAACTAGGAGATCATGTCTCGAGGCCCACAGGTCCTAGACATGGAGTACTGAGAGCTGGATCAACTTTAGCATGGCCCTAGAAGGCCCACCTTTTCTTCATTTTAGTGCCTCTATCTTGTCAGCATCAACAACATCCATCACCATCGGCTTGGTCTTGTGTCAGAGATGGCTCTTTCTCCATGAGGTAATGAGTCCGGGTATCATGGTATGTGTCACTTTGATCATCAAAACCCTTGAATATGTGCATATGTTTCCTTTTATTTCTAACAAATACTTGGATCTTACGCTTTCCCACTTGACCATGTCTGGGGGGATTGACAAGATGCTCTAGTAAGCATGTGCCCATAGGTTTTGGTTTTCCACTAGGGAGGGCTTCTGAAAAGCCATCGTCCGCTCCCATCATGACACCATTTTTTCATCTTGCTTCCCACCCATCTATCCCTTGCACTTGTCTGGGCAATGGGTTGACCTATTTACATGATTGCACCTTACCTTGTGGGAAGAAGGGGTTAAAGGCCCAAAAGGTAAAAGCAAGCTGGAAAAAGATAAAATCCTAAGAATAAAACCTCGAGATGCTTCGCCCAGGGATCCTCGAGAAATCAATAAAAGGCTTCTCAACAAGAAACAAGAGGGACCTGTAAAAATAACAAAACAAGACCTAGTCATAGGATAGGGGGTCTCATCACGAGCCAACCTATTAGGTCCATGGGTACCTAGTAGTATGACATTAACACCTCTGGTTGCCATTCCAGGGTAGTGACTCTTAGTTGCATGGCCAAGGGAAAGGGGGTCTCATCACGAGCCAACCTTCTCATTTATGCAAAACTACTTGTGGGTAACGCTATTACCATTGGTCACCACGCCAGGGTAGTGTCCCCTGATTAGCCTCTTGAAGAAAAAGCGATAATGAATAAAAAAAATTAAAAGATTAAAGGCATGGGCTTGGAAAGATTTGCATCCAGGACAGGTGCATCTCACCTTCTACAAAGGCACCCACAGGTAAAACCTTGCATCCTCTGCTCCCATTGCACCCACTTTCCAGGACATCCCTTGACCACCTCACCCACTTACATGGCTCTGATGAGCTCTCTTCCAGGAACTTTCCGTTTCCAGTGGACACTATCCCAATAAGACGCCTTGTCATTTTCCCCAAGCTTGTATTGCAGGTTCGTGTAATGTCTTTGAGCTTTTAACTGATGTATTAGGGATTTTATGCACATGTTTAATAATATTGATGATGAGATGTGATTGAAAATGATATGATACATGTGACTTATGAGCCCATGGAGGGCATAGTTGTTGATGTGTAGGATCATGCCCGATGGATAAGTACCATTTTGGACTGGTACACATGGGGAGATTATCATTTAGGACCTCCATGGGGTTGAAGAGCCCATAAAATGGATGTTGAGACCCCATCAGGGGGTAGAGACAGGACATAGATGGATTAGGGGCTTTTCATTGGAGAAGAGGAGGACGTTCCACCAGAGGCACCTTGGCAGAGCTTGACCTAGGGGGGTTGTGCCCTCTCCACTTAAGCGTTAGCCCTAGAAGGCCTAGAACGTCACCCTTGATGATCATTATATCATCCATCCTTGTGGACGTCTTGAGAGGCAAATTTGGTAGCGTTGGCACATGTGGCAGGTTGGAGAAGCCCAAGGAGGGCTAACATTTTGCTCTAGGATGTTTCACTTGCCCTAAAAGGGGATAATGTCTCCCTTAAAGGGGCATGATGTCTCTCTTTAGCTTGATTAGGGTTTAATTTTGGTCATTTAATGAAAAACAATATGATTTTTAGTATTTTGTCCTTGTCAGCCTTTTCATGACCTAAAATGTAAAATTAGGTCATGGTACAGTATTTATGGATGGTTTTCACTCTCATTTTATCATCATCTTTCACTCACTCATTAGTGAGGTCTGAAATTAGCACTACACTTGTTGAAGGAAGGCATTTTGGATCTCTTTTGGCATATTTCTTGATGGAAGGTGTGTTGGCAGCCAATTAACTTTTTTCTATTATCCTATAAACTGCCTACACCTATGTCTTGCGAACATCAAGTTTTCGTCGCATTTTTCAAATAGACGACATTTTCATTTCTTGTGACATTTGCACATTTGTCTTCGTTAAGTTTTCACGACTATAAGTGTGAAAAACTTCTCCTTTCGAGGTCACATTTCGATCACTATCTGAACTGTCATGATCTTTTTATCGATATGTCTACTGCACTTACCTTTTGTTTATCGTCATGTGGCTGTAAAGACTTTTGAACTATAGCTCATTGGACACTCTTATATTGATTGCATAACTTGATTTTATTGAGTTTGAAAGGCATTGGGCATTTGGATTTACACTTTTTATGACTTGTCTATGAAATGCATAGGGGTTTGATTAATTTATATATATATATATGATGTAATCCCTATGTTAATCTTTTCATAACTTATTGGTTTGTCAACTAATATGAATATCATTTTGGCACCTTGGTTAAAATTTGTTTATATGAATCAATACATTGGCGCATAGTTGATTTTGGTGTTGATTTGTATGTCGGGTGTTTAAACACTATGGCATACTGTTGGCGTGTATTGGTATAGACATTTGATTTCATTAGTTGAGCGCACGTTGAACTATTATTATGGAGTGAACAGCTATGAAGTTTGGCGGTTGTACTTGGATAATGAATATTATGCATGGCAGAATCCACCACCTTCGCATGCTCGCATTAATGCTTACCCCTTTTTCTCGTTCATTGTTGTTGGTTCGGGTAGCTCTGCCCCTTTATGCGTTGGTGAATTCAAACCCTTCCCTTACCATGCATTCAGCTCCGTGGCCCCAGTCGTGCGAGTTGAACCCAATGGCAGTCAAGCCCTGTTGATGTTTGATAATGCCCGCCAAGATTTGGCAGACAGTGGATGGCTTACCTTCGTGGAACGTTTTGAGGGTTTTAACCTTTGCGTAGCTCGATAGTTTGCCATGACCTTCGATGGCTGTCGAGCCAAGGTAGGCGATGTACAGTTAGAGATTGATGAACAGTTCATCAGCTCAGCTACGAGGTTAGCTCCTTCGGGACATCGTTGGTTTAAGAATTGCAAGGTCGAGGAAATACCGTGGACGTTGTTGTTTCAATCGCGCAAAATCACCTCCTGTGATGGAGGTATGCCCGTGACTATGCTTAAACAACGATGGCACGATTTATGAATGATAATCAAGCAGTTTGTGACCTGTGAAGGTCGATTCGGGCTTTTATTCCTTTACCACCTGCGTCTATTGATGATTTTTATAGGGTTTCCTCTAAACATGCCCTTCTATTTTCATCGGAGCTTGTATAAAATGTCCAAAAAGTATAAAAGGCACAAGGCCGACAACAACCTGTTTCATCATGGGCTTATTAAGCTCATCGTTGTCCATCATTTGAGTTTGCTGGGTGATAGTTGGAAGGATTTCATCGCCCATAATGGCTTTGAGGACACCGACCTTGTACAGATTGATAAACCTGTGGTAACTGAGACTAAGGCTGAACCACCGCTACCTTTGCACCTCCTACTGTCTAAACCCTCGACCAACTCTCCTATCGACTTACCCGACACTGTAACTAAGAGTGCAGAAGCCATTACAAAGCCTCTGATAAAAAAGCTGAAGGCAAACATCACTGCAAATGTTAAAGGGAAAAGGAATGCACGACTCATTTCTCAAATGGCAAGGAACAAGCCAAAACCCCCCGTTGAGCCAAACCCTATCGTCTTGAGTGAGGACTCCGATTCGGAAGTGGATCATTTCTTGGCCAAGGAATACCCCTATTCGCAAGGTTTGTGTAACGAACCCCCTTATGATTTTGTGTCAAACCTACCCCCTGCCTAAAAGATGACCCTAACTTCCCGGGTATTGAATTGCCTCGTGAAACCCTCAGCCATTTGGCCAAACCCTCACCTGCTCTGTCTAAAACTACATAGTCACCCTGCGATCAATGCAATTTGTGGTTGGAGTGGTATTATATTGATGTCCCAATACTTCAGTCAAAGATTCAATCTTTGGAAGACCAGATTGCAATCCTGACTAGTCAAAAGGCCAAGCTACAAGCAATAGATAAAAAACAAAAGACAACCGACTCCATCCTGTTTAAGAATGTGGAATCAACCACGACTGTTGTAAATTCCAAGCTGGTATAAGCAAGCAGCCTCGTCGCTACACAGGTATGGAAAATTTGATATCGTTTTGTTTGTAAATAATCTAGGTTGTTATAATAATTTGTATTCAGTTTTTAAATAGTTCTGTTCACATTGTGAATAGCTCTGTTATATTGTGTGCATTCTATATATAGTTTTGCTTTGAATAAAAAGAAATTTCGATTCGATATACGATCTGATTATGCTCAGTATATAAATCAATAGATTTTGATTGGATTTGAGTGATCTTCGTTTGAATTTGTTTGATTGTTTGCCTTCAAATGAGTTGGTTTGTATCCGATTTGAAAATGAGATTTTTCATATTCAGTTTAGAACATAATCCTTTTCGGATTTGATTTGGTTATCATCCATGTACTATGGTTGGTAAATGGTTTGATTTAGTTTGATTGTTACGATTTTGCTCGGATACAATTTCATTATCATTGGTATGCTATGGCTGGTAAATGTTTTCGGAAAGATGCTTGTTACGATGCTGTGTCATGTGACATTCTATCTTTGATTGTTTCCGAGTTAAGAATAACGACTTTGTTTCTTTGATGAAAACATTACGCTCAAATAACATTCGCGCCCGAATTGGAAATGAACCCGAATCATAACAACTATGTGAAAATCTTAGCCAATTGATTCACTCTGGTTCTAATTTGGTAAGTTTGTCCTATGAGTCGAGTTCAGATTATAATTGGTGCTCTGTATTTAAAATTTGTGAAATGAATTGGTCAAACCCTGTTATGATTCGTTTGATTGAAACAATTGTGATCAAAATTGATTGATCTTGTTTGCTCACTGTGCAAGGATCAACGATCAAAATCTATAAGAGATCCTGTTTGATTGACCCTGTTACGATTTTGGTTATGTGTCAGTTATGGTTTGGATTCGTTCACAGCTTAAATCGCTTATCGTGATAATCATGTTCGATTCACAGGTGTAACGAAGGGTTTACGACTTGTTTTGTTTTCAATTGAATATCATAATGACCTCATAACAGATAGATTCGATTTGTTGGGAAATGATTATGATTCTGTTACATATGATTTCATTTACCCGACTTATGACAATAATCGAAAACATAGTATTTGTTTTTATCCTTGTATTCAATTAAATGATATGAATATTTTCCTATATCGTTACTGCTACCACGCTTGGAAAATTGATTCTGTTGGATTGGATCGTATCTCTTGTTTAACAATCTCACAAGATATGTTTGATTATCAGTTTCAATTGGATATGAAATAATCTTATTACTGTTCGATTATGACTTGGTGGACCCGATTTTGTGGTAACAGAAGAATAGAGTATTACTATCTCTATGCTCGGTTAAATGATGTGGATCCTGTTTGAGTTCATAATGGAATAACGGTTTCAATTTGTGATCCGTTCTAAAAAATTGTTGAATGTTAATTGGATACAATTTCTTAAAAGATTTGAATTAATTTCAATTCCGATTCTGTATATTATTTTAGACTAGCTACAAAATCAGATGATTCTGTAGCTAAGTCTACGGAATTAGATTTTTATTGTTTTGCTAATAAAATATCTCTCTAACTTGTTATTTTTTGGTCCATTTCAGGTGAATTCAAAATTGCATTGGATTTGATGGACAGTTTAGAGGATATTTGGATGTTTTAGTTTCATTTTAATTTCCTAGTTTAGACAACTTGGGAATATCTTCCCAGATTATGTTAACAGTTTGATAATTTCCACAGGGAGGTTTTACCCTGTGGAAAAACTTATAAATACTTATTATTTTTGTAATAAGGATCATCCTCATTCGTGGGAGAACAAGGATATGGAATTTTAATACAAACTGAGACAGAAGTTGATGTTCTGCTACAGATTTAGCTTTTCATAATATCAATCTTTTGTTTCACATTTATGTTTATCAATTTGCATTTGGTTAATGACTACTTTAGCTATCTTAGTCTTTTGCAAATGATACATTTTATTTAATATAATCCATATCTGATTTCTTCCAGTATTTAAAGACATAGCAATTACTTGATTCGGTTTGTGAACGACAGATTTTTCTTCTTCATTAATTGGATTATTAAGTATAAGTTTTTGCATAACAGGTTTACCTTATTGCAGAGATTTATAAATCATATAATTGTTATGATTTTTATGTCTTGTTTGTCCTGTAAATAACTCAAAGAGCACTGCAGCCTATCGTTTACGAGAATCTTCTGGATTATTCGGTGCGAGTTTCCTTCCTCCGACCCGTTTCGCAGTCATCATACACATGACACATTTGGAGCGTTTCCAGGTCAGTTTGTTATTTGTTTGTTTAGTGTATTTGTTAGTAGTTTAGTTTAGATATAAGTTTAGTTAGATTTATAGGTAGAATTAGTATTTTAATGTTTAGTTTAGTTAGTTTTCTGTCTTATTTCTTGTTTATAAAATTATAAAATCAACAAAAAATACTTTTCTCTGTCTTAGGGCAGAAAGCAAATGAATTTTTTCAGGTTTTACTTAAATCTGTAAATTGTGGATAATGTACATTTTGTAAATAGGTTATATTTCAGATAGTAGTTAGTATAATATTAGTTAGTAGTTTGTATATATAGAGATATTAGATTAGTTAGTTTGTTTAATAGTTAGTTGTAATTAGGTTAGTTTATTAGTTTGTTTTATTTATTGTTAATTAGTTTAGTTTGTTTTGTTTAGTTTTAGTTAGATTAGTTAGTTTAGATTAGTTTTCTTTTTTTGTTTTCTTAGGACCTTAGATTGGCTAACGGAGCCGTTAAACCCGTCAAGGTGGTTCATTCCAAACGACTTGGGTTATTAGACAACCCCGGACCGGTTCCACTCTCTCAGTTGACAGACGATCAATTTCGCCCGCCAACAAGGTGTTACAACTAGGATTTGTTATAATGTTTCTTGGTGAAATGCAAGTGAATTTCTGCAAAAACTTCTTAATTGAGCCAAACATGTTATCATTCAGAATGGTCCCTTGGGGAAATTAGTTACAAGGAGTTTGAGCACATATAGATTTGTGGTCCCTGTCACCAACAACGAATCCCTCAGTTTGGAACTAGTGCTTGCGAGGGGTATCCCCCTGAGATTTTAAAAATCTGTAAATAAAATCAGCAATATCGCTCCACAAAAACTCAAAATTCAAAGCTATTAAAATCTAAATTTTTGTCTTGACTCATGCCTTTCTTCACTTAGGAGATATGGGGGAAGAAAAATGTGAAAATATGAAGATATTAGTAGGGAAAAACGTACATTTAATCCTATTAATCAAAATATTCCAATATTGAATGTAGAAACAAATGAGAGTGACCATAAGAATGAATCCTCATCTTCCAAACATTTCCCATAAATCAAAGGGAAAGGACGATTACTGCCCTGCATTAATCAGAGCTGCTTAGTTAAGTACAAAGTTTGAAGAACTTGAGATCATCATGATGCCTAACAAAAGGCCTATAGGGGATACAATCATGCCCTAAAATCCTTATCCTGTATAAACTCGGAGACAAGAAGGAGCTTTGTTGGATGTCTTCCTGGTAGTCTCTGTGGCACCTTCCTTTATAGTTGACTACTTGCTCCAAATCTGAAATCCTAGGACCAAATTTATTGTGATCTTTAAAAAATACCAAGATGCACAAAAGCACATGCTGTTTTCAGAATTAGTTTCCTCCATAGTTAGTAATATGCTTTACTAAAAATAGCAGCTTCTAAAATAGAAGTCTTTCTTTTCCAAAAATAGTAAGGTGTTTTTTTTTTTCTGAAAATAGTCATCACCCAAAAATAGCAGCAATGTGCTTTTTTGAAAATAGAAAAGCAGGACCATTATCCTGATGATGCTGAAACTAAGACAAAGGAAACACTTTCCAACTACTGTATTAAGTACACCAAATCTTCATATGTGGGGCACCCTGTATTCGCTGAAAACATAACCAAACAATGCTCAAATAACGATCAATCTGGTGCACCCACCTTGCTGGTAAAATCTTGACAACAATCAAGTCTTCATTGTGCTAAATATAATATACATCCCTCATGGCAGCGACCTAATTACTTTTGCAGATATGGTTTGCATGCTGAATTAAGAGGAAGCAATGTATGCATAAACAGAAACAATTTTAGCATAAAAACAAGTCCAAAACAAGAACATATGACCGCTCTCCACATAATAACATCATCCTGAAATAGCGTGCCCTAACCTCCTTGGTTCTGATGCTAAATATGACATAGAATATAGGGGATCAAAGTGATCACCAGAAGCAATGCATGCGTAAATAGAGATAATATTAGGATAAAATCAGGTCCAAAACAACCTCATATAAAGTGCCCTTCACATACTAACATCATCCGAAACAGAGTGCCTTAACCTCCTTGGTTCTGCAGCAAAATATGGCATAAAAGATGGGATCAAAGTGTTTGCCAACTCAGCTCCAAAACTGAGTCTCATCAATGCCCTTCATGCTGGTTTAGATCCATAACAAGACTTATGCAAGCTGATATTATCAGAAAATGTTGGGGACAATCATGAGATAAACACTAAGAACAATGATTAAAAGTGACACCTTAATTCTGGCTTTGAAGGCAGTGCCTCCACTTGCTAACATTGGCATCATTCTCCTCCATCAAAACTTGGTTAGCTATTAAGAATATGTCAAATAAGAATTGATTTGTGCTCCAAGTAAAGTCACCAATGGTCTTCTATTCTGGATTTGAGCTTGCTTGACAAACAAGAAACCTCTGCAAACACTACTTCACCATTTGAATAACCTCAAAATTGAGCTTTTGGAGCAAACTAACTCATCCCGTACAAGTAGTAGCACTGAAACATCTTAAATTAGGCCTGATATATTGGTTATCAATGCTGAAACACGTTTTGATTTGTCCTATAAAGGACAACAAACATCAAGTAGTGATCCTCCTTGGGAGTTGTGTGCGACATATTCTCATGAAAGTGACCTATTGAGTGACAAACTGTACAAGTTCTCTCTTCTGAAATATGGAAAGACACCAGGTTGTGTTTATTCCACCATATGCGGAGTGACAGATTGTACAAGTTCGCTCTCATGAAATATGGAAAGACAACTTGTGGTAATGCCACCATAACTTTCTCTTGGAAGGTTCAAATTGCATGGGATCAATGGGACCCTGTAGAGGATATATTGGAGTACATTCTATATAATTTCATTATCGGAAGATCAGAATCATTGAAGTTGTTACAGGTGCAAGGTCTTCCAGTAGAGAGGACCTTAAATGACGGATTTACAAGGTGTGTGTGTCACCTTAAAAGTATCTTAACTTTGATTGATAGCTCGGTTTGTGGGGATTTGAAATTTTGAAGAGGGGTAAGAAAGAGGAACCATATGGTACCATTTGAGGATGAATTATTAAGGACCATTATCATGGGGAGTGTTTCCCCCTCATCTGACATGAGGAAACCTTGATCATATTTGGGAAACTATCACTCTTCTAGAGCTGCTCTTCCAGTGGCACATTCAAGTTCACCAGCAGTGGCACATTCAAGTTCACGTCTGGTGTGAATTATTCCTTCTTGGTTAGCTAGGTCTCAAATTCCATGATATCCTCCAACCTTTGCTACACAATTTCTTGGGCTTACAATGGACTTGCCAACCATCTTCATCTTTGGTCATTCAGTGGTACTACAACTCGTTGCATTCATGCCTTGGATTGATGTACATGCAGTCAATGTTATACACTTATATGACTTGGTACTTTGGTTCGGTTGCATCATTTCTTCACTATGGTTTCATGTGCATTTCTTGCTTAGACATTGTGTGATATAGCTTTAGCTTAGTCATAATTGTGGTGAACACTAAGTGGAATCTAAAAGAACTTTGTAACAGTCACACATTTTATATCTTGCCTCATCATACCATGGTGTGATATAGATTTTCTAGATAAGTGTCTTATCACTTAGGTCAGATTGTACCACTAGGCATCAGGTTAATGTAGTGTGACACAAATCCCAAACCATACTTCACACCTTTTACATCCTTCCTATTTTCATTCCATTCCATTCGTCATACTTCCCGTTCATGATTGACTTGTTGTGTATCACTCAACAAGGTCCAAGCAAAGCAAAAGAAGATCCCATGTATATAAGCCCAAAGTCAAAGAAAGCCAAGAAAAGGCTAGAGGAAAGAACGACAAATATAAAAATCCATGTACCCCTAGTCCCATGCCTAAAAAGAGCATATCTAAAGAAAGGGACCAAGAAAATAAGAAAAATCTTAAAAGGAGAGAATAAATGTTAAATCAAGGCTAAAAAATCCCTCTCACAGGCTCACATGTGGAGTAAACGAAGACACCTGGCTCTTGAAAGCTAGAAAAATAAGGCCTATGCACCAATATCTAACTATATGGTCAATACATGAAGTCCCCTTTTCCCCTTTTCGCAATCAACCACCACTAGCACCTACTTCCAACTTGGTAACTTAGGAAATATACTTTGATCTTAGAGGTTGACACTTGTGATAGGGCCTAAAGGTTGTCCCACAATGTAATGTTCCCAAGATGATTTTTCCAAGGAACAAAGGTTGTTTTCACTGATTTTTTAAGTGTTTAAGTGTGTTATGCAGGTTTTCTTCACCAAAGTTGCACTGAAGGAGTTTTCATGAGATTTACAACATAAAAGCAATGGACATCGCATAATAACACACACATATAACAAAGTACAGAGATAGAACACCAGAGAAGAACTCAACAACTTCAGATCTGACCTTTATTTAGATAGTAGATGATCTTCATACAATTGATCTGCAGATCCGGATAGATAGAGATAGAATATCAAAGATGGAATGAATAAGGCTCCAATAAGCTCAAGAATCGAAGATAAAAGCCTCCAAAGGCATCACAACCACAAGAAGATAGGGACAAGATCAATTTCTTTCCCTTCTAAGATTGGATTTCCTCTATCTAGCTGAGTCGCGCACTTCCTCCTTTGTTGTAGCTTCTAAATATTTCAGCCTTCCTCCTCCAAGGCCCCAAATCACTCCAAAACCCAAGGAATAGTAGATCTGAGTAAGAGAAACCCCTTGGATGAGTTTCTTGCTGAATAGAGGTGTTTTGACACACCAAATGACTAGATCTCCTTATTGCAGTGCGCCCTCCTCTTGTAGAACTTGTGTCAAGCTGTCCAATAAAATATAGGCAAGGAAAACTCCTCCAAAATGTGCTAGGAAAGGTGCTTGTTATCCCCTATCCTAGGGATAACTAAGGAGATCATGTCTCGAGGCTCACAGGTCCTAGACATGGAGTGTCGAGAGTTAGATGGCTTGAGCTTGGCCCTGGAGGGCCCATCTTTTCTTCAGTTCAACCCTTCTATCGACAGCAACATCCATCCCACCAGCCTGGTCTTGAAGTAGCAGTGGGTCTTACTCTATGGGGTAATGAGTCTGGGTATCATGGTATGTGTCACTCTGATTTTCGAAGCATTTGAATATGTTGCACTGAACTCTCCTTCATTTAATAACATTTGCTTGGAAATTATGCTCTTTAACTTGTTCATACCTGGGGGGGTGACAGAATGCCCTAGTAAGCTGGTTCTCTTTTAGGATGAGTTGCCACTGGGTCGGTCTATGAAAGGTCATCGTCCATTCCTTCCATACTTACCACTTTTCATCATTAGTCCTCTCATCTTCCCCTACCTTGGTTCTGGCATTGGGTTTGCCACACTAGGAAGGGTTGTACCTTGCCTTGTGGGAAGAAGGGGCTAAAGGCCCAAAGGGTAAAACTAGTTGGCAATAGTTAAAAGCCAAAATAAAACCTTTGAGATGCTTCGCTTAGGGATTCCCAAGAAAGCAATAAAAGGCTTCTCAGTAAGAAAAGGGGACCCGTAAGATAAAACAAAACTCAAGGTCTAGTTGGTGGATGGGAGGTCTCATCATGAGTCGGCCTATTAGGTCCATGGGCATGTAGCGGTATGACACTACCATCTATTTGGTCACCAAACTAGGGTAGTGGCTCTTGGTGGCATAACCAAGAGAAAGGGGATCTCATCACGAGAAAGCCTTCTCATTTCCGTGAAATGCTTGTGGGTAACACTGTCACCTCTGGTCACCACGCTAGGACAGTGTCCCCCAACTTTTCCCTTCAAAAGAAAAATACCAAAAAGAAATAAGACTAAGAATAAAAGGCATTGAATGGGCTAGGAAACAAAGGCATCCATGATAAGCTACAGCTCGCCCTCTACAAAGGCACCCACATGCAAGACCTACATTTCCCTGTTATCACCGCACCCTCTGCCCAAACACTTCCCCTACACCATTTCACACACTTACATGATCTAGATTGGCTCTCACCTGGGAAACACCCCAAACTTGAGGAGGATTAGCCCAATACTATCTTAAGACCCTCTCCAAACCTGACTTGTTAAGCTGCATAACGTCCTTGAGAATTTGTCTAGGTAAAGGGGGGTTTGATGCACATGTTTTGGTAATTTGATTATTGGATGTGATTGACATTGCTATGATCCCTGTGACTTATGATCCCATGGAGGATGTACTTGTTGCTGCTGCAGGACCTTTGTTGGTGGACAGGTACATATGGGGAGATGATTAACTCAGACCTCCATGGGGCTGAAAGCCCACAGATGGATGTTGTGACCCTAGCCAGGGGCAGAGAGATGTCCAAGACTTGCACTAGGAAGAAAGAAATATTTTTCACTAGAGACACTTTGGCAGACCTAGACCCAGGGGGATCTTGCTCTTCCACTTGGACGTTGGCCTTGGGAGGCCCATGATGTCACCTCTGTGACCCTAGATGTCACCCAGCGTTAGGATTTTCATTATGGAGGCAGTTGTGTGCTAGTTGGCATGTGTGGCATCATCCAGGGCCTTAGGAGGCCTAACGTTTTGCAGATGGGGTCCAACGTTCCACCTAGGAGGCTCAACATCACCTTAGAAGAGCATGGCGTCACCTTTAAAAGTGATTTTAGGATTTAATTAATGACATTTATGTAAAATTGGATTTTTGATGTAATTTGGCCATGTCGACCTTTTGATGACCTAATTTTAATTAAAGGTCATAATTACTGTATAAATAGAGAGAGAAAACTCTCATTTTTTCATGATTCACTCATCACATAAGTGTGTGGTCTGAAATTTGTGCCCTTTTTAGGGGTCATTGGATGAAATTCTACGCGCACTTCTTGGAGGAGGCAAATTTTGGTGTTTCTTGGCTATTTTCATTGTGGAGGATCTTCAACTAGGGTTTATGCTTGATTATTCTTGGTGAAGTAAGTAGAAAATCTGCATATTATTTACTTTGAAGAATGTTTGTGGTAAGCTTTACTTATTTCATGCCTAATATTATGAAATTGCTCGCTTGAAACCCTAGGGGAAAAACATATGTTATTATCTTTTTCTCTACAATTTTCCACTTGTTAAAGATTGCTAAAG
>ML783302.1:277754-301482 GCA_009831015.1 Picea engelmannii
TGCAACTCTGGGAGCCACAGGCTCTTCTTCATATACTTATTCAAGCTGGCATCTTCTTGATTTGTTGAGTGCTACATCTTCATCAAAGGTTACATCCCTTTTGATCTCAATATGATGGTAATCTGGTATATAAACTCTGAAGTCCTTGGAGACCTCATAGTATCCAAGAAATATTCCCTTCTTTCCTAAAGGGTCTAGCTTGGTTCTCTTCTCTTTTGGAAAGTGTACAAATACTGGGCAGCCAAATATTTTGAGATGGCTTACTTCTGGCTTCTTTCCAGAGAACATCTCTTCAGGGGTATTGAACCCAATTGCATTATGGGACAATCTGTTTTGTACATATACGGGTTTTTTTTCTTCTTCTGCCCATAAGTGCATTGGAATATCTTGATCATGGATCATAGTCTTCACTGCTTCCATTATAGTTTTGTTCTTTCTCTCTGCTACACCATTTTGTTGAGCATTGTAGGGAGTGGTGATCTCCCTCTTGATTCTGACATCTTTGAAAAAGTTTGAAAACTCTTTTGAGGTGAATTCTCCTCCATTATCTGACCTGAGTATCTTGATATTTCTTTCAGAAAGATTCTCTATCAAGGCTTTGAATTCCTTGAATTTACTGAACAATTCATCTTTTGATTTCAAAAAGTAAACCCAAGTTTTACAAGAATAGTCATCAATAAAAGATACATAGTATACATACCCATTAATGGAGGTTGATGGCATTGGGCCACACACATCTGAGTGAATGAGCCATAGGACTCCTTCTGCTTTACTGTCTCTTTTAGAGAAAGGGTTCTTTATGTTCTTTCCTTGTGCACATCCATTGCACACTCCTTCATGGTCAACCTTGAATTCTGGTAGACCTGTGACTGCCTTGCTTACACATGGTAATTTTTTGTAGTTGATGTGATCCAATCTTCTATGCCAAAGTTCACATGGATTCTCAATGGAATGGGTCAAGGCTACTTCTGAGTGACCCTTTAGCTTATACAAGCCACCTTCTTCTTTTCCAATAACAATTGCTTCTTCCATGGTTTTTCCTTCGGCCCACATAAGAACTTCTCCATCTATGAAGGAAACTCTAAAGCCTTTCTTTTCTAAAGCTGAGATGGAGAGTAAGTTCTTTGTGAAACCTGGTACATATAATACATCCTTCATCTTCATTGGGGTCCCTGAATCAAGCTTGTAGTTTGATTCTCCTACTCCCTTGATAGGGTATTGATAATCATCTCCAAGTGTAACCTTCTGGGGAAACTTATTTTCTTTTCTGTAAGGCAAGAGAGAATGTCTCTTTGACCTGCCATGTGCTTGGAAGCACCACTATCTATGAGCCAAGTGTCCTCACTAGGTGACACTGATCCTGAGAGGGAAGAGATTAAGACATAGTCTTCAATATGTTCTTTTATCATCTTTGTGGGTGGATCTTCATCTTCAACTGCATGGGAATGGTTCCTCTTGTTTCTCTTCTTGTATTCTTCTTGTCTAGATGGAAAATTCTTAGCATTATGTCCCATCTTGTCACAATGGTAACATTGGTAGGATGATAAATATTTTTCTCTTCTTTGCCCTTTCTGAAACTTCTGGAATCTCCTTGGATAAGATTCTTTATGTATGAATTTGTTTTTGGGGTGAGACTCCTTATGAGTTTCCTTTTAGAAGTAATACTTATTTCTTCCTATAGTATGAGTAGCTAGGGCTTGATATTCATCTCTTGATAACAATGCTTCTCGGTTAGCTACTCTTGTTTCTTCTTGAACACATTCTTCCCAAAGACTATCAAATTGTAGTTTCTCCTTTCTGGCACAAATAGTTTGGATGAATTTATACCAAGGTATTGTGAGACCATTAAGGGCCATCATTATAAGTTCATATTCATCCATAGTATATTCAATTGCTTCTAGTTGTTCTCTGAATTGTGATATTCTAGAGAAATATTCCTGATATTTTTGAGTTGAGTTCTTAGATTCATCTTCCGATTGATGTTCCTTCCTTCATATAATCTGGTTAGGGCATCAAACATTTCTTTTAGAGTCTTCTTTGAAGCCACTTGAGGAATAAAGTGATCTTTAATAGAATCTACAATGATTCTTTTGGCCCTAACTGTGTCCTTTTAGTGTTTTTTCTTTCGTTGCAACATCGATGGGTTCTGGTACATTTTATTTAATGAATCTTGCTAGGTCGTTCTCTTCAAGAATGAGTGCAATCCTATGCTTCAAGGAACATAGGTTTTCCACACCTTCTAGCTTGTCAACAAGCTTAGTTCTTGCAAACATATTTACCTGGAGCTAGGAAAATGACCAAAAATTGAAAGTGCTCAGAATTGAATTTTGAACTTACCAGGAGGTGCGCTTGGCTGAGACGAGTAGCCCGGTGTAGTTAGATTTCAAAAAATCCAAAATTTTCCCCTTCAAACTTGACCAACAGATTTATGGAGTGGTGCTTCTGGTTTTTTGGTACTTCTGGTTTTCTAGTGCTTTTAGTTTTCTGGTACTGGTGAAAACTAGGGTTTCAATTTCTAGGAGTTCTATCCACTGAAAAGGTGCATTAAAAGTGCCAAAGAGTTCCTTGGGCACACAATCAGAAGATACACAACATTATCCTGGGAAACCCTCACGAGGAAGAAAACCCAACAAAAAATTCCTTAATATAGATAGCTAATACAATGCCAAGACAAATAAACCAAACATTATAGAATATCCTCTCCCAAGAAATGTGCCTCTCTCTCTTCCTTCTTCCGACAACTGGTAGCTGCAACTTCCTTCATTACTTGCACACTATATCAATGAGCTGAGTGAGTGAACAAATGAGGCACTGACTTCCTTTATTTATACAAACTAGCAAGCGCTGAAAGGAGATGTCTCTTCACTGGCAGGGCCGACTTGTCTTTCTGGGTGGTTAAAACCACTTTAATTTTCCTGGGGGGCGACTTCTTAATTTTCATATTACAATTAGGGTTTGACCAATCCAAAAAAGAGGATTTGGTTAATTACAATGCCCGACATGATCAATCCACAAAAGGGGATTGATCTAATGAATAATAAATCAATAACAAATAAAATGCTCTTTGCAATTACAATATTTCAACAAGTCATCTATTGGGGGCCCTCACAAGGGTATTTTTCCATGGCTCTCACTGCTTGGTATCACACCAAGAAACCCTAGGAGTGTGTTGGGGGACCTAGTATATAGCTAGGGTATTTTCCATCCTTAGGAGAATGGCTTTTGCAACTGCATTAATTTCAACACTATCAAGAATGCATAACGGTTCCACCTGGAACTTGCCTTATGGTTCCACCTGAATCACATTCCAATTAACAATATGATTTATATCATGCACACATTTCTTTAATAATGAAACATGAAATACATTGTGTACTTTTAGATTGTATGGTAGTGCAAGATGGTAGGCTACCAGTCCTACTTTGGAAAGCACTTGAAAAGGCCCAAAATACCATGGTGACAAATTTTTCCAAGTTTGAAAGAACTGTTTCTAGTTTGCACTTTTATATAGACATGATCTACAATATTAAACTCTTTGTGTATCCTTTTTAGTTCTGCATAACTCTTCTGCGATTCTCGTGCACTTTTCAAGTCTTGTTTTTCTTTCTGCACTATATTTTCCATTTCCTTTTACATCTCTAGTCCTAAAATTATCCTATCCACTGGTTTGTCCCAACTCACAGGTGTTCGCCACCTTCTATCATCTAACACTTCAAAGGGACTAATCTTCAAAGATGAATGATAATCATTGTTTAATGCAAATTCTACTAGATGAATATAATCTTGCCATTTTGTTGGGTAGTCTGTAACATACATTTGCAAGATATCCTCAACAATGTGGTTAGTCCTTTTGGCTTGACCGTTAGTTTGAGGATGATAAGCGGTACTAAAAATCAGTTGTGTATCCAAACCACTGAACAAGGTTTTCTATAAGTTGGAAGTGAACTTTGTGCCTCTGTAAAAAATGATTGTTTTAGGTAAACCATGCATTCTAAAAATCTCTTTCTTAAAAATTTCTGTAATATTTATATCCTTTTAGTAGATTTTACCAGAATAAAGTGTGTTGCTTTTGTAAGTTTGTCAATTACAACCATTATATAATCGTTATTTTTCTTAGTTACAAGTAATCCGATGATGAAATCCATATTGATTACCTCCCATTTCCATTCTAGAATGGGTATAGGCTGCAATCATCCAACTAAGTGATGGTGTTCAACCTTAACTTGTTGGCACTCTAAACACCTAGCAAGGTATTTGGATACTTTTGTTTCCATTCTTGGCCAAATTACTCTTTTTTTAAAGCTGTTATTGTCTTTTGATAGCCAAGATGGCTTGAATATGGTTTCTTGTGTACTTCTTCCAGTATTAAATTTTCAATTATGTATTGTTTAGTACTAAATTATGTTCTTATACAAGTCTAAATCCTCCTGGTTGCAACTAAAATTTTACTCTTCGTTAGTTAGTTGTTTATTTTGACATTTCTCAAGAACTTTCCTGTATTCCTCATCTTTCTCTACTGCTATCACAATTTTCTGTTTTAAGTTAGATTATATATTATTGCTGAAAATTGCATTTAACTTCCTACTGAGTGCATCTACTATCTTATTTTCTTTCTCTTTAATGTGTTCTATTTCAAAATCAAACTCGTTTAGGAAAGACAAGCATCTAGCTTGTTTGAAATTTAAGTGTTTTTGATCAATTGTTTTTTTGAGATTGACATTGTCTATTTTCAATAAAAACTTCTTCCTGAACATATAATGTCGCCACATTTTTAGAGCATGCACAATAGAAATAAATTCTAGATCATGAGGTGCATCATTTTCTTTATGAGACTTTAACTTCCTTGATTAATATGCAATTACATACCCATATTGCATTAACACTACCCCTAGTCCTTCCTTTGATGCATCTTTACATACTAAAAAGTTCTTATGTGGATTCGCTACTCTTAAAATAGGTGCGGTGGTTAAAAAATGTTTTAATTTCTCAAAACCTTCCTGACACTTTTCAGTCCACTTAAATTTTTATAAAGAGGTGATTGGATGAGCCAATTTTGAAAACCCTTCAATAAATCTATGGTAATATCCTGTAATACCCATAAAGGATTGCACATTTGAAACATCCTTTGGAACTGGCCAATCTAAAATGTCTTTGACCTTTTTCGGGTCAACTGAAATCCCTTCTTCTGAAATCACATGTCCTAAATAGTGCACTTTTTCCTGATAAAATTCACATTTATTAAATTTTGCGTACAATTGATGCTCTCTTAACATTTGCAGAACCAATCTTAAGTGTTCTTCATGTTCTTCTCTGGTCTTGGAATAAATTAAGATGTTATCTTTGAATACAATCATGAACTTATCAAAATACTTCCTTCACACATTGTTCATTAGACACATAAATGTCGTAGGTGCATTAGTTAGACCAAAGGGTACCACTACGAACTCATAGTGTCCATACTTGGTTCTAAAAGTAGTCTTATGAATGTCTTCGTCTTTAATCCTAACCTAACGATATCCCTATTCTATGTCTATTTTTGAAAATATTTTAGCCTCTCCAACCTGGTCAAACATGTCATAAATACGGGGTAAAGGATACTTATTCTTCATTTTCATTTTATGTAGTTCTTTGTAATCAATACACAACACAAAGGTTCCATTCTTCTTTTTCAAAAATAGGACCGATGCTCCCCACAGAGACACACTTGGTCTAATGTACTATTTATGCATTAATTCTTGTAGCTGCATTTTTAGTTCAGTCAACTCAAGAACACTCATTCTGTAGGGTGATTTAGACACCGACGCAAATCTAGGTACTAGATCTATTGTAAAGTCTATATCCCTTTTAGGAGGTAGTCTTGGAATTTGTTATGGAAATACATCTTGAAACTTGTGCAATATAGGATCATCAATCAAAATATATTTAACCACTTTGTCTTGGTTTTCATTTATATGCACAACATAAATTTCACAGCCCTTTCTTGTATTTATTTTCAACTATAACACAGATATCCATATTACTAACACATCGTGAGGTATTCCCTTGATTGTTTTTCCTTTCCCAAGTTCATCTAAACAGTGAAAAGTTTTGTTTCAACAATTTACAACAACCACATGTTTTTCAAGCCATTCCATGCCTATGAGTAAATCATAGGATCCCAATGGAAATATGTTTAAATCTACTTTAGTTTCCATCCCATCCATAGTTACTATACATTCCTTGACCAAATCTACAACCTTTTGTTTTGTACTAGTAGCTAACTGCACTAACCATGATTTCTTATGATTAACTCTATTCAGTTAACATTCTTCTACTATAGTAGGGGAAACATAACTTAAACTTGCACCAAGGTCAATTAAAATAGATACAGATTTTTGGTTAATCATACCTTCAATTTCTACCATGGTGGATTGATGATCATCTTGTCGATTCTCCAAGGCTACATTAATCTTATGGGTAAATTGTTCCATGTCATTAATTTTCATTGCTTCCTGAATGTTATGCATTTTCAAGTTTCTATTTTTATTTAAATGACAATCTTTATATAGATGAGGTTCTTTTCAAATCCAACATTGTAATGGTGGTCTAACTAGTTTATTCACTGAATCTATCAGTCAACTACTATTTTGAACTCATACACTTTGTTGTTGACCACTAAACATGTTTTGTCTAACTGGGGCACTGTGTGAGGAATGGCATGGATGCTTAAATTGTTTCTTTCTTGGGTTGAACTTGTTTTTCCTATTCTTACTCTATGATATTTTTGTAATTTCATACCTCTATTTAAACTGAGTATAACACAACTTAGTGTGTTTTATTACTTCATCCATTGTTTTAGGGTTAAGGAACTCAATTTTATCCTTATATGCTTGAGGCAGGCAACTTATAAATCGTTGTACCTTTTCCTTTTACTCTCTAAGGTAAGGTACATATCTCATCGGATTAACAAATTTGGTGACAAAATATTGTACCTTTTCCTTTTACTCTCTAAGGTAAGGTACATATCTCATCAGATTAACAAATTTGGTGACACAATATTATATCTCCATTTTCCCTAGCTTAAGGTCATGAAATTCCTTATCTTTTTCGTCATAATATCTTTCTGTTAAATATTTTTGTTTGAAGTACTTTTTCAATATTTTCCATATTAGTTCGTTGCTCCTAACTTTGTTCATTTTTTTTTGTCTCTTGCCACCAGATGGAAGCTTTATGGTTCAACTGATACACAACCAGTCTAGCCCTTAAGTTCCCTGAAAAATTTTAAATTTGAAAATACTTCCCGATGCTTAGAAGCCAAGCTTCTGCTCCTTCAGACTCACTGTCAAAACTGGGAAGTCTGATCTTTTTAAATTCTCCAGATAATTCATTATCATGCCACTTTATTTTCTTGATTTTATGTGTTTTCTTCTATAAAGTGTTATTTTCATAACTATCTTTTTTTTTTTGTAAGTTAGAGTAATATATTGAATCCTTTCAAAAAAATACAACTATCTGAGGTGTAATTAGCCACGTGGTCACAATGCCCAGGAGGGAAACCATTGCACCAGATGTCCAAAAACTTGTATGGCCCCGGTGACCAGTTGGGAAACCACCATCGCCAGAGTTATGCCATTGAAAGCTACCTATACTATGGGGCCACACAGGGCCGAGGCACATAATTACAATGCATAAAGAAACCATAAAAAAATAGTAAAGACCCTAAAAACCTGGTCCAAGACGCAGTCCTGTGAAAGCCTGCTTCGTTGGTGCTTTTCCTTTCCCACATTCCGCCATGGTCTGTTGAAGATCTTGCATGAACATCATCAGGGCATCCACTCTTCTCCAGCGGCCGACTTCCCTATTCTATGCATCGAGCATTGCCAATTTGATATCGTCCAAGTCTTTTTTCATCAATTTGATATCCTCCAATTCTTTTTTCATAGTGCTCAGGATATTTAGGAGTTATGTTCGATCCTCACTTTTATCACATGAGGGATTGAGGTGGGTGGAGAGCGGATGGGAGGAGGAGGAACTCAGAGGGGAGGTGGGATGGGGGGTGGTGAACGGGGGGCGAGGAGGGGAGGGCGGGTAGAAGGGATGTAGAGGGGGGGAGGGGGGAGGAGGCACATAGCTGAGAGAGTTCCCACACAAATCAAATCACTCGACCCTACAGTCATAGGGGTTTGAGAGGGGGGAGAGGTCGCAAGGTGTTTGGTTGCATGGTGTGTGGTTCGGGGCGGGCACTGAGACAGGTGCCAAGGGAGGAGCCTCTTTGGGGGGAGGGAATGCAATGGGGGGAGGGACATCTTCAGGAGTTGCTTCAGGGGTCGGGACTGCCAAGAGTACAATCGGAGGAGGGACTTCTGGGAATTCTATTGGGAACGCTTCAAGAGGAGTGACAATTTCACTAGGAGCATCTGAGATGGGCATTTTCCTTCCACGAACCATGTACCAGGAAACCCCCCTCTTTGTCTTGCCTCAGGGTCGCGACATGGTGAGAAGTGAGATCCAAAACCTGAAAGGAACCCACAGGAGATCATAACACAACTCGAAAGTGGGATGAGGGAGGGGGAGAGCTCTAGAGACTTGGCCCCGAGAATTGAAAATGAGAAACTGAGGATCCAGAGACCCCATCACGATCAGAAGAAACGAAAGAAAAGGTGGGAGTTGAAGCGACGGGAAGGATCTACTGCACGATGCCATGAAGATGCATGAGTTGCAGAGCTTCTAGGGTGAGTGAGTGTCAGAATGCAAATGCGAAATGGAGGGTTGTGATAGGTAACATAATGGGCCGAGGTGACAAGGGAGGGGAGGTGGCAAAGGTCATACGCCAGATGGCTTATGGCATGGCCAAGTGGCGGCATGCCTGTTTGGAGCTGTTATGTCAGGAGAGCACCCCATCCAGGGGAAGATGTATGGTGTGAGATATGTTCTTGCAAGAAATGACTACAGGGTGAGTGGGATTGGTAGAAGGGGTACAAGAGAAGAGGCCTTCTTCCAACTCGACTCTGAAATTTTCCAGCCATTCATCTACTTGATTGGTCGCTCTTCTAACATGGGACAAGAGGATTACTTGTTGCAGCTAAAGAATAGAATTTAATCTGCAGAGCCCATTCATGAGTCGCTAGCTGGGAGAAATTTTCTCCGGATCTGCCCCATTGAGCAAATGTGAGAGGAGCTTGATAACAATTTGTGAATCACCTTCCACAATGAGGGGGAAAAAGGCATGCTCCAAGGCTGCTTGCAATCTGCAAAGAAGGCTCCAGATTTCTATAGCGTTGTTGGTATTGTGCCTCATACTTCCTGCTAGGATGTGTAGAATTTCCCTGTCATTGTTTCAGATGATTGCACCGTAGCCAGCTAGGCTTGGGTTGCCTTTGGAGGCTCCATCAAAATTGAGTTTAAATAAATTCGTGGATGGAGCCTCCCAAAGAGTGGGATTGGTCGTGCGTCCCTCCGCTACCATAGGGCGATCTGGGGTTGTGGTGATATTTAATTTCCATGCACTGATGATGTGGTACTCATTCTGTGGGATTTGTAATTCCTGCTCCATCCAGGGATGCAGCGAGATGGTTTCATTGATATTGGTGTGGATTATGGTCCAAACCTCTTGCCATGTTTTGGTGTCCGAGTTAAATATTGTTTTGTTCCTCTCTTTCCAGATCTGCCATAGGATGAAGCTTGAAAGCAGTTTCCAGATTCTGTTGAGAATGGGAGAGTGGAAGATCGATCTTCTCCATCCTGCAATGGTTTCCTTTGGACCCAATCGATTCCTGTCTGATGTTCTCATGATGCTGGTGCTCTGATCCCAGATGCACGAACTGTAGGGACAGAGGTCGAGGAGATGATTTTGAGTTTCTTCCTTTTGTTCACATAGCTGGCACCAGGATGGGCCAATGAAACCCCATTTTCTTAAGTTGTCCCAAGTGAGGATGTTGCTATGTGCCACTAACCAGAGAAAGGTGTTGACTTTCAACCAAGCTTTCATATCCCATATTTTTCCCCATATCTCCTCGTGAGGAAGGGTACTGTGACCTGATTTTAAGGAGTATGATTCAGGAATGTTGAAGGCACCAGTGGGGGAGTGGAGCCACCTAAGTATGTCCTCCCCTAGTTGACTGAGGATTTTCCTTGAGGTGAGATGCTCCTGTAGGGGTCGAAGGTTGAAATTCGGGGGAATATTCAAGAGTTCGTGGGAGTTTTTCCAGGTATGCCACAATTCTCCTAGATCAAAAGGCTTTCAAAAGTCTATGACTCAATGTAGTCCTGCAACAGTTGTAAGGCGAATGAGGTTTTTGAGGTTTGGATCTGTATTCAAGGAGGGGAGTTGTTTCCACGAGTCACTCCAGAAGTATGCCGAAGTTCCATTTTGCAGTTCCCAGAACGAATGGTCCATGATGAGTCCTCGATTATTCTGGGCAACATTCTAGATGAGAAATCCTGGGCTTTCATCGTTCCACTTGATGAGTTCTTTTTTCGGGGTTGTAGGGGTATATTTATTTCTCCACAATCGTGCCCAGAGATCTTGGGGTATTTTCAACCATCTCCACCAGATTTTAGCACTGAGGACTTTGTTGAGAGTGGCTGGGTCACGAAGACTGAGGCCTCCTATTTTTTTTGGGTTGCAGACCTTTTGCCAACTTACCAAAGAAATTTGGCATCTTTCCTTGATGCCTTGCCATAGAAATCTTCTTTGGATCGTTCTTAAGGTGCTCAGGATGAAAATCGAGGCCGCCAAGACTAAGAAGGTGTAGATTGGGAGATCTTGGAGGACGAATTTAAGGAGAACGAGGTGTCCAGGTAGATTGAGAGAACGAAAGGTCCAAAGGGAGAGTCTCTTCCTGAAACTGGACAACAAGGAGTCCCAGGAGGCATTCCTGAGTGGGTTATCAATGAGGGGGATGCCCAGGTATACTGATGGTAGGACACTACGGGTGAAACTCAGGATAAGAGTGAGATGGATTTGGATACATGGGGGCGTGTTGAAGAAGAAGATTTGAGATTTGGTTAAGTTCACTTCCATGCCTGAAGCTTCGCATAAGAGGTCAATGATGGATCTGAAACATCGGGCTTCTCTGGCGGTTGAAAGTCCCATAAGAAGGATATCATCTACAAATTGGCTATGAGAGATGGGGGGAGAAATGTTGTGGGGGGTGAGGCCTGAGAGAGAGTGGTCCCTGATGGTTGCTTTAAGTGTGTAGTTGAGCCCTTATGCCATTAGCATGAAAAGGAAGGGCGAGAGGGGGTCCCCTTGTCTAATTCCTCTTGAGGGGGAGAAAGGTTTAGAAGGGATGCCATTGACAAGGATTGAGAAAAGTGTTGAAGAGGTAAGGTTGAAAATCCAAGAGACCCAGGTGGGATCAAAGCCAAAGTCTAGGAGAGTATATTTTAAGTAGTTCCAGCTTAACTTGTCGAAATCTTTAGAGAGATCCAGCTTTAGGAGCATGCCCTGAGTTTTGGTAGAGCAAAGGGAATGGATAACTTCATGAGCTAAGATGACACTATCCAGTATTTTATGACCTTCTACATAGCCGGATTGATCAGGGGAGATTATGAATGGTAGAATGGGCTTGAGGCGGGTAGTAATGATCTTTGTTAGGAGTTTGTAAATAACATTGAAAAGGGCTTGTTATCCCCACTTTTTAGGGATAACTAGGAGATCATGTCTCAAGGCCCACAGGTCCTAGACATGGAGTATCGAGGGTAGGATTGACCTGGGCATGGCCCTGGAGGGCCCACCTTTTCTTCTTCCATTGTCTTGGTCTTGTTAGCAACAACAACATCCATCACCATCAACTTGGTCTTGTATAAGAAGAGGCTCTTGCTCCATGAGGTAATTGGTCCAGGTATCATGGTATGTGTCACCTTTGATCATTGAAACCTTTGAATATATGCATATGATTCCTTTTATCTCTAAAAATTGCTTGAATCTTACATTTTCCCACTTGACCATGTTTGGGGGGATTGACAGGGTTCCCTAGAAAGCCCATGTCTGTAGGTTTTGGTTTTCCACTGGGGAAATTTTTGAAAAGCCATCATCCGCTCCCATCATAGCACCACTGTTTCATCTTATCTCCCACTCATTTATCCCATTCCCCTTGTTCGAGCATTGGGTTGACCTATTTGAAGGATTGCATATTATCTCATGGGAAGAAGGGGTTAAAGGACCAGAAGGTAAAAGCAGCTGGTTAAAGAAAAAAACCAAGAAATAAAAACTCGAGATGCTTCGCCCAGGGATCCCCGAGAAGGCAGTAAAAATCCTCTCAACAAGAAAGAAGAGGGACTTGAAAAATAACAAAACAAGACCTAGTCAGAGGATAGGGGGTCCCATCACAAGCTAGCCTATTAGGTCCATGGGTACCTAACAATATGACATTGCCACCATCTAGTTACCACGCCAGGGCAGTGACCTTTGGTTGCATGGCCAAAGGAAAGGGGGTATCATCACAAGCCAACCTTCTCATCTCTATGAAAGTACTTGTGGGTAACGTTGTCAGCTCTGGTCACCATGCCAAGGCAGTGTCCCCTGGTTCGTTCTTGAACAAAAAAGAAAATAAAAGAATAAAAAAAGAATAAAAAGAATAAAGGAAAGAACGGGCTTGGAAAAAATGCATCCATGATAGGTACAGCTCGCCTTCTACAAAGGCACCCACATGTAACACTTATGCATCCTTAGTCCTCACTGCACCCACATGTTTGGACATCCCCTAACCACATCACCTCACTTACATGGCTTGGATGAGATCTTTTTGGAAACTTTCCTTTTCTTGTGGACACTAGCCCAATAGGACGCCTTGTCCTTTTCTCCAATCTTGTATTGCAGGTTTTTGTAATGTCTTTGAGCTATTGACTGATGTATTAGGGTTTTTATGCATATGTTTAATAATATTGATGATGAGGTGTGATTGACATTGCTATGATCCCTGTGACTAATAAGCCCATGTAGGGCGTAGCTTTTGATGTGCAGGACCATGCCCGATGGACAGGTACCATTTGGACCAGTACACATGGGGAGATGACTAGTTCGAATCTCCATGGGGTTGAAGAGCCCACCATATGTATGATGAGACCCCATCAGGGGGCAGAGACATGACAGATCTTGATTAGGGTTTTTTCACATAAGAGGAAGGGGACTTTCCACCATAGACACTACGACAGGACTAGACCTAGGGGGAATGACCCCTTTTCAGTGGAACTCTAGCCTTGGAAGGCTTAGGATGTCCCCATCTTCACGATGATGCCATCCAGCTTCATGGGCACTTTTAGAGGTAGATTGGGTAGCAGTGGCACATGTGGCATGTTGGAGAGGCCCCTGGGGGGGCTAATGTTTTATTCCTCTATGTCTCTTTTTCTCTAGAAAGGGCTAGCACCTCCCTTGAAGGGGATTTTACTCTCTTTTCTGCTCAATTAGGGTTTTAATTTGACAATTTAATGTAAAAATAGTATGATTTTGACATTATGGCCTTGTCGGCCTTTTTATGACCTAAAAAGTAAAATTAGGTCATTGATACAGTATATATTGAGGGTTTTCACTCTCATTTTATCATCACAATTTACTCACTCATAGTGAGGTCTGATTTTTAGCGTCCTATTTGGGTTATTGGCTGATTTGAGGAAGGCACACTTGTTGAAGAAAGAGATTTTTGACATTTTATGGTGTTTTTCTTGAAGGAAGTTGCTACAACTAGGGTTTGCATGATTATTTCTTGATGAATTGTAAGTATTTTTCTGCAAAACTTCTTGATTGAATGGTTGTAGTCTTATTTTCTTACATGTATTTATAATTTGTTCAATAAAAACCTTATGTGATAAGAACACAACTAGGTCCTTGTCGCATGTCCCCTGATAGAAAAACCTTCAGCCATTGAAGAAGAAAAAGAGAGCCTAGCCATAGCTACACTCCTTTTTCTTCCTCCCTTTAGCTAGCCATGCCATTTTGATTTCAAGAGGAAGAGGATGTCCTAGGACTAGGTCATCTACACCTAGGGCCGTTTTCTTTAGGGTTTGATGAAAGATCCTTGCCTTAGCAACACTCTCCCTCTTTAAGCCCTCTTGTCTTGATTTTTTTATTTGAGCTAGTTGTTTGCCGGGAAGGAGGAGATAGAACAAGGCCTTGCTTTAGCAACACCAAAGTGAGCCTCTCTCCAGGGTTATGATTTTGAAGCCCTACTTTAGTAGCACTTCAAAACTTATCCCTCTAGTCCTTTAAAATCTCACCTCCTTCAACTCTTGTGTTGTTCATTCATGACTCCATTAAACCCTAAGGCACTAATCTGAAGCCTCAAACGTTGAAGTAGATTTGGATCCAAACACTCTCAAACCTTTTGAATTGAAACCCTAACTACACTAACCCTAGCCTAGACTAACCTACTAACCCTAAGTTGTTGACATCATCATTGAATATTTCATCTTTATTGCAACAACATTTTACTTTATGAGCAATTATATGGTGGTTAAGGCATTAATTAAATAAAGTGTTGATTGGTTACATTGAGTGCCACATCATTCTAGTATTTATTGGTGAAGTGACTTTATCTTTTCATTAGTATTGTGTAAACATTGACTTTCAAATTGCTTATATTGAATATCAGATAGTTCTTGATTGATATGAAGTACTAACCCATTGAAATAAGCTTGCAAGTATCAGTTTGTTGTTGTCTTGTTCCAGGCAGGTACTCTTCATTGGGGTTTACTTTATTATTGGTTGTTTAGCAAAAACTTCTAATTGGTGGTGATCTTTAAAGGGGGTGGGTGGGGGGGGGGGGGATTTNGGGTGGGGGGGGGGGGAATTATCTTCATCCTATTAACCTTTTACCTCTTCAAAACCCCAGGTCATCGGGGACGTCTCCCATGGGCCTAGCCTCCCTAAAGAGAAAGGACCTACCCATAGTGGTGACATTGGGTGGGATAGGTTCCTTTTATGCCAGTTTGGCCTTTTACCTTATAGCCTTTACTCCTAGATACAAACTGTGCGATAACATTTTGGCACTGTTGTCGGGGAACACTTAGTCAATTCTCCTCAAAACAACAAACCTTTTTGGTAAGCCTTGCCTTAGAGCTTTATCTTAGAAGCTTACCTGGTGACTCCACTAGGGTGTTTTCCCTTATCCTTTGATAGTTTTAGGCAAATTATCTGGCGACTCCACTAATATTTCTCAGGGTTCCACCTTAGTTTCTATGATATTTTCAAGTTATGGGATCATGGAACATTGGGAACGAATGCATCCGACTATTGATTTCAAAAAATTTCAAGGATACCCAAATTAATTTGATACAAAATGGCTAAACAACTCTCCAATATTTTTTAGTCTCTCAACTCCTCACATCGTAAATTTTTTGGACTATATGAGCAAGATGAAGTTGGGAGGAGAGGATGCCCTAATAAAATTATTCATATTCACTCTACCATCCTACTTAGAATATCGATTTAAGGGTTTTTCAAAGACAAGGGTATATCATCTTTCATACACCTCATCAATAGGTTTATTGACTTTACCAAGCCATGTTGCCAAACGTATGAAGATGCCCTTCAAAATCTCACAATAGCTTTGGACGACAGGGGATTCACTACTGCGATCATAGTAGATATTAGAAGTGCATATCACATTAAACATCAATAACCCTTTGATGTGAAAGAAGAGATTCATGAAGAACCTTAACACCCACTTGAAGAGGAGCAAGATTTCTCCCATGATTCAACAGAATACAACAAGGATATAACTTGAGATGTGAATTATGAGGATGAAGCACCAATAACCGCTCCTTAGTCTGATGAAGTTCTCCAAGATCCTTTCCATCCTACACAAGATAAAGAGAATGAGGTAAGTCATTTTCCTTTCCAGTTTTTTTATGATACCTTGTTCTATGACTCAAAGAGTGAAGAGGAAATGGAACCCTTGGACAAGCTAGATCCCCTATATATCAAGATTGAAGATGTAGAGGCAGATATCCCACTTGATGAAGCTATCCAAATACTTGAATCTCTTGCACAGGAGGGATTAAGCAAGGTAAATTATTCCCCCTTCCAAGTTTTCAATGATTCTTTACCTTATGATACAGAGAGTAGAGAAGTATTGGATGTTTTGACTCCTCCATGTTATGATACTGATACTAACATAGCTGATTTTGATGAGTTCATACATGTTGGGAGACATAGGTGGGATGCAGTAAGTTATGATATGGATCCCATCTATGACATAAAGAGTCATCTCCGAGTGTTTCCTTTGCAATTATCACAACAAGCTCTTGACCAGTGGCAAAAGGGAGATGAGATTTTTATTGACGCTCCCCAAACACCCAAGGTTGACCAAGTATAGTATTTGCCTGATGATTTTTGGTCTTACCTTGAGGCCTTTGATGATTAATCCTCCCAACACTTAGATTTACCCTATGAAGATGATTATCAACTGCCACTATGCTCGGATTTTGATAGGAGTAAAAACATTGTTTTCCTAAAGAAGGATTCTCATGACATTTTTTTCCAGCTACATGTTATTACTTTGCCTCATTGTTTCATTGAAGGTATAGTTGGGAAGTATGTGTTTTACATTGAGTTTCTTCTGAGGCAAACCCTAGAATGCAAGGGCTGGTTGAAAACTACGAGTTTAATACTATCTTCTTAGTGTTTCAACTTTTCCTTGAGAGCTCGCCAATCCTCTGATAAATATTTTTCAATTCCTTCCGAAGCTCCAGAGTACGAAGACGTCCCAGGTAGAAATTTTACTAGCCCTCAGAGTCAATGCTCTGAACCTTGGACTTTTCATGACCCTTTCCGGAGGTGGATTGACTGCTTTCCTCAAATATGATATATACTCTAACTCATGACATTTGTGTGCTTGATTTATCACTATTTTGGTTTATGATGAAGCACAAAGGCAGGTATCGTGGGACATTGCTGGATTGGCTACACTGGTCATTTGACTAGATCAAAAGGTAGGTGCTTTGCTTTACATTCACATGTTGATTGTTATATATATACGTGTGTGTGTGTGTGTGTGTGTGTGTGTGTGTGTGTGTGTGTGTGTTGGGGTGGCATTACCATCCCAATTTTGTTACTGATACTTCTATCGAGATTGAGCAGGTCTACAGGTTATTCTAGAGATGATGAGTTTCTCATCCACTCTACAATGAGCACATGTTCCCGAGTTGGAGCCAAATGTTATCCTCATTTTTTAGGGATAGCTAGGAGATCATGTCTCGAGGCCCACAGGTCCTAGACATGGAGTATCGAGAGTAGGATTGACCTGAGCATGGCCCTAGAGGGACCACCTTTTCTTCTTCCATTGTCTTTGTCTTGTCAGCAATGACAACATCCATCACCATCAGCTTGGTCCTGTATTAGAAGAGGTTCTTGATCCATGAGGTAATTGGTCCAGGTATCATGGTATGTGTCACCTTTTATCATTGAAACCTTTGAATATATTCATTTGATTCCTTTTATCTCTAACAACTGCTTGGATCTTACATTTTCCCAGTTGACCATGTTTGGGGGGATTGACAGGGTGCCCTAGGAAGCCTGTGTCTCTAGCTTTTGGTTTGCCACTGGGGAAATTTCTGAAAATCCATCGTTCCACTTCCATCATAGCACCACTGTTTCATCTTATCTCCCACTCATTTATTCCATTCCCCTTGTCCGGGCATTGGGTTGACCTATTTGCAGGATTGCATCTTATCTCGTGGGAAGAAGGGGCTAAAGGCCTAAAAGGTAAAAGCAGCTGGTAAAAGACAAAATCCTAGAAATAAAACCTTCAGATGCTTCGCCCAGGTATCCTCGAGAAGGAAGTAAAAAGCCTCTCAGCAAGAAACAAGAGGGACCCGAAAAATAACAAAACAAGACCTAGTCAAAGGATAGGGGGTCTCATCACGAGCCAACCTATTAGGTCCATGGATACCTAACAGTATGACATTGCAACCATCTGGTTACCACGCTAGGTCAGTGACCTTTGGTTTCATGGCCAAAGAAAAGGGGGTCTCATCACTAGCCAACCTTCTCATCTCTGTGAAAGTACTTGTGGGTAACATTGTCAGCTCTGGTCACCATGCCAAGGTAGTGTCCCCTGGTTAGTTCTTGAAAAAAAAGCAAATAAAAGAATAAAACAAGAATAAAAAGAATAAATGCAAGAATGGGCTTGGAAAAAATGCATCCATGACAAGTACAACTCGCCTTCTACAAAGGCACCCACAGGTAACACTTATGCATTATTGGCCCTCACTGCAGCCACATGTTTGGACATCCCCTAACCACATCACCTCACTTACATGGCTTGGATGAGATCTTTCTAGAAAATTTCCTTTTCTTGTGGACACTAGCCCAATAGGATGCCTTGTCCTTTTCTCCAATCTTGTATTGTAGGTTTTTGTAATGTCTTTGAGCTATTGACTAATGTATTAGGGGTTTTATGCATATGTTTAATAATATTGATGATGAGGTGTGATTGAAATTTCTATGATCCCTGTGACTGATGAGCCCATGGAGGGCGTAGCTTTTGATGTGCAGGACCATGCCCGACGGACAGGGTACCATTTGGACCGATACACATGGGGAGATGACCAGTTCGGACCTCCATGGGGCTGAAGAGCCCACCAGATGGATGCTGAGACCCCATCAGGGGGAAAAGACAGAATAGATCTTGATCAGGGGTTTTGCACTTGAGAGGAAGAGGACGTTCCACCAGAGACACTCCAACAGGACTAGACCTAGGGGGAATGACCGGTTTTCAGTGGAACGCTAGCCTTGGAAGGATTAGAATGTCACCATCTTCACCATGACATCATCCAACTTTATGGGCACTTTTGGAGGTAGACTGGGCAACCGTGGCACGTGTGGCATGTTGGAGAGGCCCTTGGGGGGGGCTAACATTTTGCTCCTTGATGTCTCATTTGCCCTAGAAAGGGCGAGTGCCTCCCTTGAAGGGGATTTTACTCTCATTTCTACTCAATTAGGGTTTAAATTTGACAATTTAATGTAAAAACAGTATGATTTTGACATTATGGCCTTGTCGGCCTTTTTATGACCTAAAAAGTAAAATTAGGTCATTGATACAGTATATATTGAGGGTTTTCACTCTCATTTTATCATCACAACTTACTCACTCATAGTGAGGTCTGATTTTTAGCGCCCTATTTGGGTTATTGGCTGATTTGAGGAAGGCATACTTGTTGAAGGAAGAGATTTTTGGTATTTTATGGTGTTTTTCTTGAAGGAGGGTGTTACAACTAGGGTTTGCATGATTATTTCTTGATGAATTGTAAGTATTTTTCTGCAAAACTTCTTGATTGAATGGTTCTAGTCTTCTTTTCTTACATGTATTTATAATTTGATGAATAAAAACCCTAGGTGACAAGCACACAAGTAGGTCCTTGTCTCATGTCCCTTGATAGAAAAGCCTTCAGCCATTGAAGAAGAAGAAGAGAGCCTAGCCATAACTACACTCCTTTTTATTCCTCCCTTTAGCTATCCGTACCATTTTGATTTCAAGAGGAAGAGGACGTCCGAGGCCCGGGTCATCTACACCTAGGGATATTTTCTTCTAGGGTTTGATGAAAGAGCCTTGCCTTAGCAACACTCTCCCTCTTTAAGCCCTCTTGTATTGATTTGTTTATTTGAGCTAGCTGTTTGCCGAGAAGGAGGAGAGAGCACGAGGCCTTGGTTTAGCAACATCGGAGTGAGCCTCTCTCCCCTAGGGTTATGATTTTGAAGCCCTTCTTTAGCAACACTTCAAAACTTATCCCTTTAGTCCTTTAAAATCTCACCTCCTTAAACTCTTGCATCCTTCATTCTTGACTCCATCAAACCCTAAGGCATCGATCTGAAGCCTTAAACATTGAAGTAGAATTGGATTCAAAGACTCTCAAACCTTTTGAATTGAAACCCTAACTACACTAACTCTAGCCTAGACTAACCTACTAACCCTAAGTTTCTGACGTCATCATTGAATATTTCATCTTTATTGCAACAATGTTTTACTTTATGAGCAATTAAATGGTGGTTAAGGCATTAATTAAATAAAGTGTTGATTGGTTACATTGAGTGCGACATCGTTCTAGTATTTATTGGTGAAGTGACTTTATCTTTTCATTGGTATTGTGTAAACATTGACTTTCAAATTGATTATATTGAATATTAGATAGTTCTTGATTGATATGAAGTACTAACCCATTGAAATAAGCTTGCAAGTATCAGTTTGTTGTTGTCTTGTTCTAGGCAGGTACTCTTCATTGGGTTTTACTTTATTATTGGCTGTTTAGCTGGAACATCTGATTGGTGTTGATCTATGAATGGGGGGGGGGGGGGGNATGGGGGGGGGGGGGGCGACTTATCTTCATCCTATTAACCTTTTACCTCTTCAAAACCCCAGGTCACCGGGGATGTCTCCCCTGGGCCTAGCCTCCCTAAAGAGAAAGAACTTACCCATCGTGGTGACATTGGGTGGGATAGGTTCCTGTTAGACTAGTTTGGCCTTCTACCTTATAGCCTTTACTCCTAGCTACAAACTGTGCGATAACATTTTGGTGCCATTGCCGGGGAACACTGAGTCAATTCTCCTCAAAATGACAAACCATTTCGGTAAGCCTTGCCTCAGAGCCTTATATTACAAGCTTACCTGGTGACTCCACTAGGGTGTTTTCCCTTATCCTTTGATAGTTTCAAGGATACCCAAATTACTAGGAATGAATGTATCCAACTATTCATTTCAGAAAATTTCAAGGATACCCAAATTACTTTGATACAAAATGGCTAAACAACTCTCCAAGATTTTTTGGTTTGCTAACTCCTCACGTCGTAAATGTTTTGGACTATATGAGCAAGACGAATTTGGGAGGAGAGGATGGCCTTATAAAATTGTTCATATTCACTCTGCCATCCTACTTTCAATATTGGTTTAAGGGTTGTTGCAAAGACAGGGGTATATCATCTTTCATACACCTCATCACTAGGTTTATTGACTATACCAAGCCATGTTGTGAAACGTATGAAGATGCCCTTCAAAATCTCACAATATCTTTGGACAATGGGGGATTCACTACTGAGATCATAGTAGATATCAGAAGTACATATCACATTCAACATCAAGAACCCTATGATGTGAAAGAAGAGATTCATGAAGAGCCTTAACATCCTCTTGAAGAAGAGCAAGATTTCTCCCATGATTCAACAAAATACAACAAAGATATAACTAGAGACGTGAATTATGAGGATGAAGCACCAATAACCACTCCTCAGTCTGATGAAGCTCTCAAAGATCCTATCCCTCCTACATGAGATGAAGAGAATGAGGTAAGTCATTTTCCCTTCCATTTTTTTGATGATACCTTGTTCTATGACTCAGAGAGTGAAGAAGAAATGGAACCCTTAGACAAGCTAGATCCCATATATATCAAGACTGAAGATGTAGAGGAAAATTTACTTAATGAAGCTATCCAAATACTTGAATCTCTTGCACATGAGGGATTAAGCAAGGTAAATTATTGCCCCTTCCAGGTTTTCAATGATTCTTTACCTTATGATATAGAGAGTAGAGAATTATTGGATGTTTTGACTCCTCCATGTTATGATACTCATACTGACATAGCTGATTTTGACGAGTTCATACATGTTGGGAGCTGTAGGTGGGATGTAGTTAGTTATGATATGGATCCCATCTATGACATAAAGAGTCATCTGTGAGTGTTGCCTTTGTAATTATCACAACAAACTCTTGACCAGTGGCAACAGGGAGATGAGATTTTTACTGACGCTCCCCAAACACCCAAGGTTGACCAAGTATAGTATTTCCATGATGATTTTCAGTCTTACCTTGAGGCCTTTGATGAGTACTCCTCCGAGCACTTAGATTTACCCTATGAAGATGGCTATCAACCGCCACTATGCTCGGATTCTGATAGGAGTAAAAACATTGTTTGCCTAAAGAAGGATTCTCATGACCTTTTTCTCCAGCTACATGTTATTACTTTTCCTTGTTGTTTCATTGAAGGTATAGTTCAGAAGTATGTCTTTTACATTGAGTTTCCTCTGAGCCAAACCCTAGAATGCAAGGGTTGGTTGAAAACTATGAGTTCTAGACTATATTCTCAGTGTTTCAACTTTCCCTTGAGAGCTCGCCAATCCTCTGATAAATCTTTGTCAATTCCTTCCGGAGCTCTAGAGTACGAAGACGTCCCAGGTAGATAGTTTACCAACCCTTAGAGTCAGTGATCTGAACCTTGGAATTTTCATGACCCTTTCTGTAGGTGGATTGAGTGCTTTCTTCAGATATGGACTTGGCAGGATTTTATCCCTCCCAACTACCTCCATGAGTTAGACTTTGACATTTCCGATGATATGATATATACTCTAACTCATGGCATTTTTGTGCTTGATTTATCACTATTTTGGTTTATGATGAAGCACAAAGGCAGGTATCATGGGACATTGTTGGATTGGCTACACTGGTCGTTTGACTACATCGAACATCCAACCAACAGGTAAGTAAAGGTAGGTGCTTTGCTTTACATTCGCATGTTGATTGTTTTATTTTAGTATATATATATGTGTGTGTGTGTGTGTGTGTGTGTGTGTGTGTGTGTGTGTGTGTGTGTGTGTGAAAGGTTGGTATTACTGCCCCAATTTTTTTACCGATACTTCTATCGAGATTGAGTAGGTTTGCAAGTTATGCCAGAGATGTTGAGTTTCTCATGCACTCTACGATGAGAACATGTCCCCAAGTTGGAGCCAGATGTTTTCCCCACTTTTTAGGGATAACTAGGAGATCATGTATCGAGGCCCACAGGTCCTAGACATGGAGTATCAAGAGCAGGATTGACCTGAGCATGGACCTAGAGGGCCCACCTTTTCTTCTTCCATTGTCTTTGTCTTGTCAGCAACATCAACATCCATCACCATTGGCTTGGTCTTGTATCAGAAGAGGTTCTTTCTCCATGAGGTAATTGGTCCAGGTATCATGGTATGTGTCACCTTTGATCATTGAAACCTTTGAATATATGCATCTGATTCCTTTTATATCTAACAACTACTTGGATCTTACATTTTCCCACTTGACCATGTTTGGGGGGATTGATAGGGTGCCCTAGCAAGCCTGTGTCTGTAGGTTTTGGTTTTCCACTGGGGAAATTTCTGAAAAGCCATTGTCCGCTCCAATCATAGCACCACTATTTCATGTTATCTCCCACTTATTTATCCCATTCCCCTTGTCCGGGAATTGGGTTTACCTATTTGAAGAATTGCATCTTATCTCTTGGGAAGAAGGGGCTAAAGGCCTAGAAGGTAAAAGCAGTTGGTAAAAGACAAAATCCTAGAAATAAAACCTCGAGATGCTTCGCACAGGGATCCCCGAGAAGGCAACAAAAAGACTCCCAGCAAGAAACAAGAGGAACCCAGAAAATAACAAAACAAAACCTAGTCAGAGGATAGGGGGTCTCATCACAAGCCAGCCTATTAGGTCCATGGGTACCTAACAGTATGACATTGCCACCATCTGGTTACCACGCCAAGGCAGTGACCTTTGGTTGCATGGCCAAGGGAAAGGGGTCTCATCACGAGACAACCTTCTCACCTCTTTTAAATTACTTGTGGGTAATGCTGTCATCTTTGGTCACCATGCCAAGGAAGTGTCCCCTGGTTAGTTCTTGAACAAAAAAGCAAATAAAATAATTAAACAATAATGAAAAGAATAAATGCAAGAATGTGCTTGGAAAAAATGCATCCATGACAGGTACAACTCGCCTTCTACAAAGGCACCCACAAGTAACA